>ML782694.1:340460-352554 GCA_009831015.1 Picea engelmannii | reverse complement strand
AGATGACATATGAGGGTCCTCCAACTTCGTAAGGCCATAACTCTCAAACCGTGAGGAGTTATGTGACATTATACATACCACCAGAAATGGAATGACATGTACTATCCATATAGAATATTATTATCTGAAAATATATCATAACTTATACCGTTACCCATCAAATAAACTTGGGTCCATTACCCAAACCCGGGGTCTCCAACTTCTCATGGCCATAACTCTCTAACCGTGAGGAATTATGTGACGTTCCACATACCACCGGAAATATCATGACAAGAACTATCCATCTAGGATATTTTCCCTGAAAAATTCACTTTCCTTCATCTCATTATTCCACAATTAAGCATGGGTTCTCTTACTCCACAAAATGTCTTCCCATGAGGGCTTTCACCATAAGGGGACCACTTTGGAGTTCATCCATATTTAATTCTTATCAACCATGACAAAAAAATAATGAGTCATATTTACATCAAACACTATTGGGTCCATTATCCAAACCTTTGTGCTACAGGTCTTTCTTCAAGGGTTGACATCAATGACAACCAACCTTAATCAACATATTCTTCATAAATATCCTCAGTCATAGCTATAAAAAGATTATGTTCCTTACACCTGTGCCCAGTAAAATATTTGTCATCACAATTATAACAAAGACCCTTGAGTTGACATTCAACCATTTCATCCCTGGTTATTTTATGGATCTTGAGGGGAGTTGTAGGAGGGGAATAATTGGTGGGTTTAGGGTGAGGGGGAAAGTAGGGTTTGAAGGTATGGGAGGATACAATCTGTTGTGCTTCTTTGTCTCATTGAGTAGCTTCCAACCAAGTCTGGGATAGTGCCATGAGAACATGGGCATGAATTTCATCTTTGAGGCCACTGATAAAGCATTCCCTAAAGAAAGCATCTCACATGCCCTTCGTTCTAAAATCCAAGTGCTCAAATGCAGGAATAAAGTCTTCCACTGTCCTAGATTGCTTTAACTTGGCCAGAAAACCTAAATGGTGGGTGCCAGAGTCAAAGCGGTAATAAAGTTCAACCACAAACTATGTCCAAGCAACATACCCTTGGCGTGCATTTTTTCTCCATTGCCACCATTGCCATCGTTCTAGATCCAGATGTAGGAAACCATAATGAATATTGGATAAATCACCAGTAATTCCATGCAAAGAGAAATAATGTTCCATTTGGGTGACCCAACCTATGGGATTTGATCCATCAAATCTATTCACCTCAATTATGGGAGGGCGTAGGTCTCAAGAAAAGTGGGTAGTATGAGGACCTTGGTAATGGGAAGAGTCATGGTCATCCTGATAAGATGGTTGTTCGGAAGAGGAAGGGTTCTGGGAGTAACCCATCAAGTGTTCATTGAGGTCTTTGAGGTATTTGATGCAGGGACATTGTTCCTGGAGGACCCGAATAATCGAATTGATTCTAATAAGGTTGTTATTAATATTCTTGATTTCTTCCGTTTTCTGGTGGGTGTCAGCAATCAAGGTATTGAGTTCTTGGGCTCGAGTGGTATCCATTTGGAAAATATGGGCATAAAAGTGGTATAGGGGAAACAAAAGGGGGATGGAGGGGTGGGTGGGATCACTGAGAAGAAGGGTGTCAAATGATAGGTACCACTGCGATCAGGGAGAAAAGGGGGATCTAATGGGATAGGGGCCAAATAAGAGTTCGGAGAAGGGTCAGGTCGGGTCCACAAAAACAAATTGTGTTAAAAATGATAGGTATCACTGGAATTGGGGCGAAGAGAGGAACCCAGTGGGATAGGTCCCAAATAATTGTGTTGGTGGGACCACTAATTTTTTTTCACTCCTGTGGAGTTATACTCCGATATGAAGAATACTACAATGTTGAAATGCCCAAATTCTTAACATGAAGAAATGTGTAGTAATTTCGCAACCCGAATGTAGGAGGCACAGTTGCGCAGTAATAGATCTTTCCTTTTCTATTTTTGTTTTCGTCCCAAGGGTTAGGGTATGTAGGGTGTCTCCAGACAAGGGTTTCCCCTATGCTATAACTCTCTGATATATGTGCGGGGTCCAATAGTAGTACTCGACCCAATATATCTTATCACCAACTAAGGAGGGTAGATCATGCCCTTAGACATACTACCTGACTACCTGGGTACTAGAGAGTATCTTCCCGAGTTTTATTCTTGGTGGCACTATAGTAGTCAGGTCAATTTATCTATGGAGGGATTTAGGAGATCTAGGTCGATCTGTATGCATTTTTTTTTCTGATGCGCTACCACTCGAAGGGGTACCAACAAAGGTTACAAGGGTGGCCAACAAATGTGCTCTTAAGTACCACTTGTATTTCCTACGTGTATGACTCCCTGTCCACGATTTTATGCACGTAAAGACATATCTTTGTAACTTTAAGACATAGGAATACATATCTACCTTGAAAAACAAAATTAACCCACGATTTTCTTCCAAGGAAAGTGCTTTGATACCACTTGTAATATTCCAAATATAAATTAGTATGTAGAACATAAATATTTTAGCTAGAAATGACAGAACAACAATGATATAACCAGAACAATACCCGAATAATACCAGAATAACATTAGAAAGAACACCTTGATTAATGATAGAAATGTTCACTTGCCTCTTTGAGGGGGAAACCTCCAGCAAAGCAAAGCTCTATTACAATAATATCCAAGACACCATTTCTCATACCCTCTACTCCTATTTATACTCAATCTATCTATCCAAAAGAACAATCTAGAGGAATATCCTTGTAGAAGAGGAAGCTTCTATTAGTTCTTCTTACATTTGACTTATTCTTCCTTATTGCTAGGGCTTATTAATATTGGCCTTTATTACATGTAATTATATTTTTCTACCTATGGGAGGGGTTAGGGAGGTCAGGTCCCTAACATAAAGTGTGTTGGGAGGTTACATTATTGAATTTTCCATAGATTGTACTCAGTCATATAGTGTTTCTGAAAGAGAATTCTTTAAGGGACCATGCAGAAGATACCTAAATTCACTATCTACTTGGATTAAGATGTTGTTGTGCAACAAGGGAGTTATGAAAATGGAATTTGATGGCTAAGTGTCTTCATGCACATAAGGGGACTGGCAGTTGACTAGGGGATGGTCTGAGTGTAAATAGGGATGGAGAGAAGGAATGGAGAACATATGGGATGAGGATGCCAAGAGAATAAGAGTGTGCGAAGAATGAAGAGATTGGAGTATTGTGTGGTGGTAAGATATTTAGATCGAATAAGAAGAGGATTGTGGATGAGAGAGAGAGGGAAGCACAATGAGAACGAGGAAAGAGACATTGGTGCGATACTCCAGATTGAAGGGATTCTATGCACATAATAAAAGATTCATCAGCTCGGTCCGACAGAAGAAGATCCCACTCAGATCATACTCTGCGTTGAACCCACGACCTGGTGTGCATCACCAATAACTGAGGTAAGATCAAAAGCTTTGTCAATTATAGTTAGTGAAGGAAGTAAATATAGTAGTAAAATTAGTCAAAATAGTGGAAGTAGTACGTTGAGTAAAAATCAGTTAGTATTATAGGGAAAGAATACAGTGCAAAACACGATGGCAGGGGTAGATCATACTTTAAAAATGATTGTATTCCATGGAGAAGGGAAAAAGGATCCAAAAAAACATTTGTTCATTTGCGAGATAATATACACTGTGAAGAACATCCAAGATGATGGTGCGAACATTGCACAGTTGGAAATGACATTTAGAGATCGTGCATTATTATGGTTCATGAAATATCATACTATGACACCTGTGGGACAGACTAGAACCTTGGCAGAGGTAAGACAAGCTCTATTGAAAGAGTTTCAAAAACCTAAATATGAGTCGTAGTGTATTACAGAGCTTAAGGAGATGAAACAGATAAGGAATGAATCGGTGTGGGACTACAATCAAAGATTTAAGATACTGAAGGATCGATTGAAATTACAAATTCCAGATGAACAACAAAGAGAGTGGTTTATTACAATATTTTTTCCACATATACGTTTCCCTTTGATGAAATAGAAGATAGTGTCGCAGTCAAAAGCCTTAGAAATTGATATGAAATTAGAAGCATCCTCTGTTAAGCCCTAAATAATGGCTCATTACCCCTTAATTGGGGCATATTACATTAGTAATGTTATTTTATTTATGTCGGCTTTAGTCCATTAGTTGTAATTATACCTCCTAGTCTCCTATATATACCAAGGAGACATTTTCATTTGGAATCATCTTGTAATTGTACATTTATGTGGGAATAAGGAGGTTTCCCCCTGGAAGAGGCTTATTATCTGAATTTCTCTCTTTTTCAAGGCGTTGAGTACTTATTCTAATGTTTTTCTATGCTATATTGATATTTGGTTCTTAACATATGGTATCAGAGCTCAAGGTCTTGGGGTTTCGTTGCTACATCTGAGACACCTTAGAATTTTTGCTATAAATTGTTTTCTACAATGTTTCAGAAGGAACGACTTGGAGGATATTTAGAAAATGGATCAAGCTACATTGGGTTAAAATTTCATCTCCTTAGGCCTTAGAATTTTAGAGATAAATCCTGTGAAAGAAAGGGTTATGGAATCATCCCGAACTGAGTCATTGTGGAATTTGCACTATAAAAAAATTTCTGTAACGTTTCAGACCCTAAATGCCAGAGGATATTCACAAAAATTGGTAAGGTATATGTGGTAAAAATTTCAGCTTCTGGGTCATCTTAAATTTTTAGATACACCCTGTGGAAGATAGGGTATCTGACTAGTCCTATTGACTAGTCTCAAGAAGGTGTTCCAGGTAAAACAATCATAACTTCTTCCTAGAGTATCCAAATTGAGTGAGACTGATTGAATTAGATAGTAGAAAGTCTTTAGTATTTCTGGTACGAGTTGTAGAATTTTCTATCAATTTTTTTGTGTGGGGCACGCTATACAAGTGAGATCTCCTGGAAAGGCCAAAAATCAGCAAGTTGTGGGGAAGTTACCATAAATTCCAATTGGCACATCCAATTTTGATCAGACTTGTGGCATTGCAGAGAAGAAATATCAAAGAACTAGAAAAAAGAAAGTTTCATACCCAGAAGGGCCAAAAATTTGGATATACAACAGAAGAAATATTGTCTAGCATAACCACCTCAAAATCAAGGTTCAAAAGTGATACTTGGCCAACATGCCACCCAAAAAGGGAACTTCTACACCAAATAAGCCTCCAGACAATCCTACATGGACTCTTGATGAAGGTGAAAAAATGCGTAGGGACATAAATGATTTACAAAAGAAGACAGTAACAAAATATGAACTACAAGAGATGATGGATGGTTTAAAAGGGGAGATCATGGAAGGATTGAAAAAATTCCTAATAGAGAGGACACCTGAAAGTGAAAATGTATCCCATGAAATTCATGATGAGGACACAAGGAAGGTGAATCAAGAATGGAGAAACTCCAACTTTGGGTTGAAGACCAACCATGTTTCTATGTAATATACCAGATATAAAATGTATGCAAAACAAAAATAAAATACTAGTAATGGCAGAATAACAACAATATAACCAAAACATTCACCATAATAACACTAAAATGATATAATAATAAAAAAATAAATAACACTTTGAATCTGAAAGCAATGTTCACGGGCCTCTTTGAGGGGGCAACCTCCAGTTGAGCAGAGCTCTATTACAATAATATCCCAGCTAGGGTTCTCATACCCTCGACTCCTATTTATACTAAAAAGAAGCATCTAGAGGAAGATCCTTCTAGAAGCGAAAGCTTCTATTATGTCTTCTTACATCTGCCTTATTCTATTTTATTGAAAAGCCTTATTAATATTGACCTTTATTACATCTGAATATATTGTTCTACCTATGTGTGGGTTAGGACCCTGACATGTCTGTCCCCTTAAAAACATCCTTGTCCTCAAGGCTTGAGATGAGGAAATTATTGCAGAATGGTAGCTGGTTCCCAAGTGGTGTTTGCTGGAGTTGTATCTTTCCACTGGACTAGCACTTCCTTGATGGTTCTCTGACGTAGGTGATGCTCACGCTGGTCCAAAATTGCTTCTAGTTGTAGCCAAATGGATCCTTCTTTAGCTAACTCTGGAAGGTTGGTTTGAATTTGGCACTTAGCTCCAATCACCTTCTTTAAGCATGAAACATGAAAAACATGATGTAGCTTCTAATGGATGGGCAAAGCTAACTGATAGGTGACTTGTCCCACATGCTTGAGCACGATATAAGGACTATAAAATTTGGGCGCTAGCTTTTGACAATGCTCAGACTTGAGGGAAGTTTGCTTGTAAGGTTGCAGTCAAAGAAACACTTGATCCCCTTCTGCAAATTGACTTTCAGAGCGACCTTGATATGCTTGTTGCTTCATGTGATTCTATACCATGACCAAATTCTCTTTGAGGGTACGGATAATGGCCTCTCAAGCTGTAAGTGTTAGGTCAACCATCTGGACCTTCTAGGCCCCCAGTAAGTATGAGAGAACTGAAGGTGGCTTCTGTCCATATACCGCTTCAAAAGGAGTCATGCGTGTAGCTGTATGGTATGAAGTGTTGTACCACCATTCAACTAGGGGTAACCATTAAGCCCACTAATTTTTCTTTTCCGAGGTAAAACACCTCAAATATGTTTCCAAACACTTGTTGACAACTTCCATTTGGCCATCAGTCTGGGGATGATAAGCTATGCTGAGATGCAATTCTGTGCCTTGTATCTTGAACAGTTCTTGCCAAAAATTGCTTGTGAAAGTTGGGTTGCGATAAGAAACAATAGAGTGTGGCATGCCATGAAGCTTGAAGACCTGATCCATGAAGATTTGAGCCACCGTGGATGCTGTAAACGGGTGTTGAAGGGTGCAGAAATGAGCGTACTTGGAAAGGCGATCAACAACCACCATGATGATGGATTTATTTCCTGATTTGGGTAAGCCGGTAATAAAATCCATAGAGATATCCTTCCAAATCGCAGGTGGAATTGGCAGCGGTTGTAGTGTGCCTGATGACTTGACTATTTCTCCCTTGTTGCATTGACACATGTCACATTCAGCTACAAAATTACAAATGTCCTATTTCATACCATCCCAGAAAAATGAATGTTTGACCCTGTCATAGGTTTTGGTGAACCCGGAGTGCTCTGCTGTGGGTGTAGCATGAAGTTTAGAAAGTACCGTGGATTTAAGATTTGATTGTTTACTTAAATACAAACGACCTCTGTATCGAAGTTCCTCATGGAGCCAAGAGTACCCTGGGGAAGCTGGAGCATTGGAATGCAATTGCTGGATCAACTATGAACTTTTGGGGTCTTGTAGCCATTCCTAGCGAACGGTTTGGAGCCAATATGGTACAATGAATGAAAGAGAAAAAAGGGATCCTTCATCTTCATATTTTCGGGAAAGTGCATCCGCAACCACATTGTCTTTGCCTTTCTTATAAATGATCTCATAATCATATCCAAAGAGTTTAGTCACCCATTTTTGTTGTTCTGGGGAGGAAATGCGTTGTTCCAGAAAATACTTGAGAGTTTGATGGCCTGTATTAATTTGGAACCGTTGCCCCAATAGATAAGGATGCCACAGATCCACGACATGCAGAATAGCCAACATTTCCTTTTCATAGATGGATTTGCCTAGATTTCTTTTAGATAGTTGCTTGCTGGTAAAGGCCAAAGGCCGACCCTCTTGCATAAGGACAACACCAATTCCTTTCCCCGAGGCATCACATTCCAACACAAAGGTCTTTGTGAAATCAGGAAGGGCGAGGAATGGAGTGGTGCACATGGCCATGTTCAATGTTTGAAAAGCTTGAGCAGCAACTGGAGTGCAAGTAAAAGAGTTCTTTTTGATGAGAGAAGTGAGAGATGCTGTAATCTTCCCATAATTCTTAAAAAACTTGCGATAATACCCTGTTAAGCCTAGAAATCCATGCAATCTCTTAAGAGTCTTTAGGTGAGGCTAGTCTTGCATAGCTTCAATCTTTTGAAAATCCACCCTGATGCCATCTTTGCTGACCAGATGACCCAAGTATTCTACTTCTGAGGTGCCAAAAGCACATTTAGACCGTTTCAGGAAAAGTTGGTGCTGAGAGAGTAGATGGAGAACTCGATCCACATGAGCAAGATGGTCTGTCTAGGATTTTCTATAGATGAGGATATCATCAAAGAAAACTAAGACAAAATGGCAGAGAAAAGGATGGAAGACATGATTCATGAGGCTTTGGAAGGTTGAGGGGGCATTACACAAGCCAAAGGGCATGCCCAAAAAATCATAGTGGCGCTCATGAGTTCTAAAGGTAGTCTTGGGAATATTTGCCTCTTTCATATGTATCTGGTGGTAGCCTGAACGAAGATCTAGTTTAGTGAAGAATTGGGCGCCACTCAATTCATCCAGGAGGTCATCAGTGACAAGAATGGGGAATTTGTCTTTGATGGTAAGTTTGTTGAGGGCACGGAAGTCATGACACATTATCAAATAACCTTTTTTCTTCAGGACCATGACCACAGGATATGTATAGGGGCTCGTACTAGGGTGGATAACGCTTGCATTAAGGAGTTCCTGGACCATTTTCTCAATTTCATTTTTTTGGGAAAAGGGGTGACGATACAGACGGATATTGGGAGGAAGGCTTCCTGGTACAAGGGGAATGGAATGATCATGAACACCACGGGAAGGAGGGAGGCCTTGGGGAGTGGAAAAGACCAATTGATGTTCAGAAAGGATGTCTTGGAGGTCTTGCAATACATAATGTGTCTTTGTTGCTTGTATGGCATGGATTTGGGTGATAACACCAGAATGACGCCTTTTGAGCAGCTTTTCTATGCGATGGGAACTAATGGTCTCAGGTGAACCTGCGGTGATGCCTTGAAAATTATATTGGTGGCCCTCTTGGTCGAATTGCATGGTTAAGTCTTTAAAATCCATGAGAATGGGACCCAAAATCCTTAGCCAGTCTGCACCCAACACAATGTCACAACCTCCCATGTTGATAGAAAACATATGGGATTTCAAGTGGTAGTCACCAATTTGGAGACGCACATAGACGCACATTTTCACAACACCCTCCACATTTCATGGAACCACCATTGGCAATCATGATTTGGAAATTATTGACGGCATGGATGTAGCAATGATTTTCTTGGGAAATGTGGGGATGAATAAAATTATGGGTGCTGCCTCTATCAACAAGAATGATGACCTTCCTATGCTTGATGTAACCGATTAGATTGAGGGTTTGGGGAGTAGAGAAGCCAATGAGAGCATTGAGGGAAATGAATGGTTTTGCTTCGGAAGGTTCTGAGGGAGGGGTTATGTTAGTGGATTCAGGTGATTTAGACATAGAGGGAGTTTCTTCATATTCTTCCGAAATCTCCTTGGAGATGGCCATAAAAATATTTTGTTCTTTACACTTGTGGCCCGGGAAATATTTTTCATCACATTTATAACAAAGGCCTTTGAGTTGGCATTCAACCATTTCAGCCTGGGTCAATTTTTGGATCTTTAGTGGAGCAGAGGGAGTAGTGGGATTTACTGGTTTAGGGTGAGGGATGAAGGAGGGTTTACGGTTTTGAGAAGATACAACCTGTTGTGATTCTTTATCTCTTTTGGTAGCCTCCACCCAACTCTCAAGTTGAGCCATGAGGACATGGGCGCAAATTTCATCCTTGAGGCCGCTGATAAAACACTCTCAGAAAAAGGCATCAAACATGCCCTCTGTTCTAAAAACCAGGTGCTCAAAGGCAGCTATAAAGTCTTCCACTGTTCCTAATTGTTTCAGCTTTGTCAAATGGCCCAAATGGTTGGTATCAGTATCAAAGCATTCATAAATCTCTGCCACAAATTGTGTCCAAGCAATATACCCTTGACGATATTTTTTTCTCCATTACCACCATTGCCAATGTTCTTGATCTAGATGGAGAAAACCATACTGGAGTTTGGCCAAGTCATCTGTAATGCTGTATAAAGAGAAGTAATGTTCCATTTGGGTTACCCAACCAGTGGGGTCCGAGTCATCAAATTTGGTCACATCCACCAATGGAAGGCATAGGTCATGTTGAAAGTGATGGTTTTGCAAGGTATGGGAATGAGAGGAATGGTCACCTTCAGTATGTGGGGGTGAGGAAGATGAAGGGTTATCTATAGGGATATGCAGTTTGGTGCAGAGTGCCGAAAAGACTGATTCAAGCTGGGTGGTGAGGTCTTGTTTGATTTCACCCATTGAGGATTGCATGGTTGTATTGATGGCGGCGACATTAGCACTAAGTTGTTTCACTTCTTTTTGGGTCTCAATGAGACTAGACTGCAAGGTGTTGAAGCGAGCTTCCAAGTCTTGGCTACGAGTATGGGCCATGAGGATGGGGGAACTGAAAAGGGGCGGGCGGGGTAAACAAATTTTGCCGAAAAAATGATATGGATGAATGTGATAAGGGCGAAAAGATGAATCCAATGGAATAGGGCTGAAATAATGGTGAAAAAATTTCTAGACTTTTTTGTTTTGTTTTACGTCCGATCTGAAGAATACTACAGAGAGGAAATGCCCAAATGCTTAATTAGAAAGAAATGTGTATTTACTTGGCAACCCAAACACAGTTGCATGGCAATAGATCTTGTCTGTTTTAATTTGTTTATGTTTCTGTCCCCAAGGGTTAGGTATTCAAGGGTTCTACAGACAAGGGTTTTCCCTATGCTATAGCTCTCTGATATACGTGTGGGGTCCAACAGTAGTACTCAGCCCAATATATCAGGGTACTAACTAAGGAGGATAGACCGTACCCTTAGCCGTACTACCCGACTACCCAGGTACTGGAGAGTATCTTCCCGAGTGCTGTTCTCAGTGACACTATAGCAGTCAGGCGGTCGATCGGTTTATCTAAAGAGGGCTTCAGGTAATCTAGGCTGATCCATACACAGGTGTTGTTTGATGCGCTACCACTCAAAGGGGTACCAACAGGGGTTACAAGGGTGGCCAACAAATGTGCACTTAAGTACCACTTGTATTTCCTGCGTGTATGAATCCCTCAACCACGGGTTTATGCGTGTACTGACAGATCTTTGTGGCTTAAAGACGCTGGAATACATCTCTACCCTGAAAAAAAATTTAACCCACACTTTCTGCTGAGGAAAGTGCTCTGATACCACTTGTAATATACCAGATATAAAATGTATGCAGAACATAAATAAAATGCTAGTAATGGCAGAATAACAACAATATAACCAGAACATTCACCACAATAACACTGAAATGATATAAGAATAACAACATAAATAACACTTTGAATCTGAAAGCAATGTTCACGGGCCTCTTCGAGGGGGCAACCTCCAGTTGAGAAAAGCTCTATTACAATAATATCCCAGCTAGGGTTCGCATACCATCGACTCCTATTTATACTAAAAATAAGCATGTAGAGGAAGATCCTTCTAGAAGCGAAAGCTTCTATTAGGTCTTCTTACATCCACCTTATTATATTTTATTGAAAGGCCTTATTAATATTGACCTTTATTACATCCGAATATATTTTTCTACCTATGTGTGGGTTAGGACCCTAACATCATAAGATCAATATGAGGAAGTTTGATGGAAAGGACCCAATCACATGGATACTTCAGATGGAGCAATTCTTTGATCTACATAATGTGCCACATACACAAAAGGTACGAATTGCTTATTTATATTTAGAACCCAACCAATTTGTATGGTATCAATGTCTTTGTTCTCTCAAATCACTTGTCACTTGGACAATGTTCACGAAAGAAATGATAGCACACTATGAGGATACAAGGAGCAATACCTTCTTTAGCCAATTGATAAATCTCAAGCAAAAGGGTTCAGTTACAGATCACATTGTGAACTTCCAAAGATTGAATATAAAGGTAACAGATATTCCAGATGGGCACTTGATTGATTTATTCATAGAAACTTTAAAGAATAACATTCAACATGAGGTTCGACTTTGGGAACCCAAATCATTGGAGAATGCATTTAGGGTGGCAAGAAATGTTGAAAGTAAAAATATGGGTATGGCTACTAGAAGGACCAATCCTAACAACTATAGAGAGAATAATGCTCCTTCTTCTAAAACACCTCAACCTACAAGGTTGACACCTCAACAATTGGAGG
>ML782694.1:318201-338133 GCA_009831015.1 Picea engelmannii | reverse complement strand
ATAGTGAACAAATGTCTGGAAGGCTACCTTCGTTGCTTTGTCTCTGATAAACAAACATAATGGTTCAATTGGTTACCCTTGGAAGAATGGTGGTATAACACTTCCTTTCATACTGCAACAAAAATGACACCATTTATGGCACTCTATGGATACCACCCTCCTTCCATCACTTCTTCTTTAAAAGAAAAATCTAAGGTTCAAGCAGTGGAAGATCACATTGAGCATCAACAACAAGTTCTCCAAATATTAAAGGACAACCTAACCATGGCACAAAATCACATGAAACAACAAGCAAATCAACATTGTAGTGAAAGAAGTTTTGAAGTAGGAGATTGGGTGTTTTTAAGACTACAACCATACAAATAGATGTCCCTCAAGAAAGTCAAGAAGGATAATTAATTATCACCAAAGTACCATGGCCCTTATAAGGTGTTGCAAAAGATTGGTACTATGGCATACAAATTGGAGTTACCTGTATCTTCACGAGTACACCCAGTTTTCCATGTTTCATGCTTAAAAAAGGTTATAGGTGACAATATCCCAGTTCAAACTATATTTCTAGAACTTGACGAGGTAGGAAAAATCATATTGGAGCCTGAAGCTATCATTGACACAAGAATTCGCTAGTTGAGGAATAGATCCATTTCAGAGTATCTCATTAAATGGAGGAAACTACCAGTTGAAGATTCCACTTGGGAAGATGATTTTTTTATACAGAAGCATCCAGAGTTACTCATGCATTGCGAACAATAATTGTCTCAAGGGGAGGGGCATGTTAAGCCCTAAATAATGGCTCATTACCCCTTAATTGGGGCATATTACATTAGTAATGTTATTTTATTTATGTCATCTTTAGTCCATTAGTTGTAATTATACCTCCTAGTCTCCTATATATACCTAAGAGACATTTTCATTTGGAATCATCTTGTAATTGTACATTTATGTGGGCATAAGGAGTTTTCCCCCTCGAAGAGGATTATTATATGAATTTATCTCTTTTTCAAGGCGTTGAGTACTTATTCTGAGTTTTTTCTATGCTATATTGATATTTGGTTCTTAACATCCTTGGTAGGAGAAAATGGTGCAGGGATGGCTCAAGTGCAATCATAGTTAGCAACGATAACTATTCAATTGTAGGAACTTGTGAAAGGAAAAAAAAACATGAGGAGGTTTGGTGTGCCATGTGTAGAACAAAAGGGCACCATAAGAATGAATGTCGAGCGTTTCAACAATATTTGAATACAGGAGCTTCAAATCCACTAGGAGTATGGTGTAAGATTTGTAAGATGATGAGTCATCACCCTATTGATTTCCCATTGATGCAGAAGTACCAGAGTACTATGAGAAATATATTTTATAAATTTTTCAATTATGTCGGACATGAAGAGAAGGATTTTCACGCATTTGATTTGATGAGAGAGCACATTGCAAATGCATATAGAGTTTAGGGAGAAGAATCCAAAGGAGGATCTCCACAGTATAATACTCCAAGAGGTTATAATCAGGGAGGAAGAGGAGGGTTCAGAGGCCATGGAAGAGGAGGATTCGATAGAGGTAGAGGACCTAATATATGTTATAACTATAATCATCCTGGACATTTAGCGCGATATTTCCCGACTCCCTGCACAACATGAACGTATTGTAGACAGATAGACCATGCGATGGAGGATTTTCCACAATTGATCGTGAAATGACAAGAAAAGAGGAATGGAAATGTATAAATGATAGTAGCTAAAAATCACGATGAACAACCTAACATAGCAACGATTACGTGCAGAGGAACCATAACTGGAGGTAATGTGACAGATCAAGGAAATATGATCCACCAGTGGGTAAGGAAAAAAACAGAGCCTCAACCGTTGTTTGACCCTAGAAAGGAAAAAGAGACATATATGCAAGAAAGGAAGGAAGTAATAGGATAAAAATAAATAGCATTGACTACGACCATGCCATATTTGTATGACAGACCATCAGTGTATGATATGCCACCAATCTATGACCATTCAAAAAGGCAAGTTGACAAGGTAAGCACTTTGAATATTTTTCGGCAAAGTTTTTTAGAGTTAATGAAAGATGAATATCCTTTGAGTATGTTTCATAGAATAATCAACCATTGCACCCAAGAGAAAGAGATACATTTCACACACATAACAGTTAACCAGGTGCACCACAAGAAGAGAACAAATAGGGAGTTTCAACTTAATGCACAGATAGGAAACTACAACATGGACAATATTATTTCAGATCTAGGATATGATGTGAATGTCATCCAGAGGTAGAATTGGGAGATGATGGGCCAACCGAAGTTGATTTGGTCACCTATCTAGTTGATACTAGTGAACCAAAATAAGATCGTTTCAGTTGGAAGGTTGACATGGGTAAGTATTAGCATTGATGGAGTGTGCTACTTGGTCAATTTCAAAGTGATCGAGATTGTATATGGAAACACCACTTACCCATCACTACTTGAACTTGATTGGGCCTTTGACAACCAAACTAGAATTGACCTCAAGAAGAGACAAATAATATTTGAAGTAGAAGACTTGAAGGTTACTGTGTCGTTTGATCCTATTGAAGGAAGAAGATATGTAGAACCAGTAAATGGAAAAGCTAGACAACTTGTATAATATGATTATGTGGATGGAATATTATGTGAATCCTACAATCGATGGTTTACTTAGTTGGAGAAGTATTAGTTCATGTGCATCAGATTTAGAATAAGATTTGGGGAATTGGCAACAGAGATTGCACAAAGTGTCCACAAGGAAATGTGTTCGGATTACCCGCACATTGTGATGGATTGGAACTAATGTATGTGATCCTCCAAGGTATGAGAAATTGAATGATGTAGCTTCCTTTATAAGATAATTTGAATTGCAAATATCAGATTATCAAAGATTATTAGCTTTAGATGTCGCACTAAAAGAAACCCTAGCAAGATGGTGGGTTGCACATAAGGATGGAATAAGACATTGGAAGTAGTGTAGAAGGCTATTACAAGTCGGATCCATGACATAGAATGAAGATATTATGAAAAAGTATATAGGATTGAGCTGCCCAATGGAAAATGTTACATAGTGTATTGCGACATGGAATAAATTACCAAGGAAAGAATGGACACATTTGTTTGTACACACCTTGGACACAATCCAAAAGAATTGGTACTTGGAACTGGAAGTGTTGTAATGTACCCAACCATCCACAGGACCGGGATATGCCACTTAAACTCGCTTAGTCAGGATACAACACACCCAGCCACCCACAAGCCAGGCACAATGTAGTCCCAACACTCAATTCTATGAACTTATCTTGAATTCAAAAGACTTCTCATTAATAAAACATGCATGAAAATGACATGCATAAATCGAGATTCATGCTACAAAATAAAGTAGTAAATAATGTGCCATGCACAATAAATAACCAGCAGACAGGCACATTAAAAATACACATCTCAGAGATAATTAAATACACATCAGAATATACATTATAAAGAAAACACATGATAGAGAGAACTTATATTTTCAAGTAACGATTCACCAACTAGATGCAAACCAAGGACGTTCCTCCTAACCATAGACATTGTTGTTATTTTACCTTCAACAACAGGTCACCCCCAAGCCATGGCTATGAATCCACAAGGATGGGTCCTAGGCCAAGTTTAAACACACAACAATTGGCTAACTAGCTCTCATGTTTCCCAACCTCACAACAAATCCTAATTTCCAGCTTTCTTTCCCCCTTAGTCTGCATAACCCAAAGAAATGAACACATTTACTTGCCATGCAATCCCCAAGGCTATTCCATTTCTCTCTAGGGATCTAGTGCTACTGGTAAGGAAATATCCCTATTGGAAACTCCAAGGATTCTCAGTTGTGGACAGTTCTATCTAAACTTCCATCAGTCTCAAAACTAATAGGCCTCTCAACACTCAAATTATCACAGGACTTTCAATACTCACAAAAATCCAAAGTACACCATATCTCTTCTATCTAGCCTACACAACCCAAAGAATGGACCCCCTTCTCTGCCACGCAGTCTCTCAAGCTTGTCCATCTCCTTCTAGGGCTCCAGTGCTTCTGGTAAAGAATCTCCATGTTGGGACTCTCATGATTCACAGTTGTGGACAATTCTATCTGAACTGCCATCACACTCATGCAGACATGCATCCATTCCCTTATGGAATGATCAATAATTATTACATCCATTCATCAATGTCTCTCCTCTTCCTACCATTTGTTTCCATGCTCTGAACAAGAGCATACAAACTAGCAATAGTGAGTGAAGAGGAAATAATAACAAGGGAACAAAGGAACAAAACGAACCAGAAGAAGACGATGAAAAAAAAGGATGGAAAACCCCCAAAATTCACCCATATCCATCCTCATGCAGTCATTCGTATCCATGCTCAGACCAAAATCACACAAATTCAACTCGAGTGAAGGAAGAGGAAGAAGAACTAGGGAGAAGAAGCGCACCAGGGAAAGAATCTTAACCAAATCAGCCCCCAAGGAATGTTTATATGATCACAAGAACCAAGAACCACATGGCCTCCCCCAAGAATCCCATGTAACCACTTTTATCCATAAAATCAATTATGGGTAATAAAATAATAATAAAAAGAAGACTTATCCCCTCAAGCCCCCTCTCTCGTGGAATCATAGCCCCTTATCTTTTTTTTCCTAGTCTGTCTTGCATCCAATGTTGTATTTTATTAATGTATATGAAGTATTACATTTCCTAGGCACTCTGTCCCCTTTTCGACTTTACCAGCTCACCAACCTAAGTCACAATTACATAATACAATATAGTTCACAAGGGTTAAAACTGATATGTTATATCCCCCTCCCCTTATTTTGGCACCATCCTTAGTGCACAACACCATTCCAATGTTACTAACATTACAAGTCTAGGCCCTATGGCCTTAATCCACACAGGAAATACAACCCAACTCTTATATACATAGGCACTTTGGCCTAAAATTAAACATGTATCCATGGGCATTCCGACCCAAACATGTATAATGATCTTCATAATTTATAATTCTGGTAGCAGTTCCAACCAACACGCTCTCCTTCCCTCTCAACCCTACACAACCCAAAGAAAGGAACCCCTTTCTCTATCATGCAGTCCCTCAGGCTGCTCCACTTCTCTCTAAGGCTCCAGTGCACTCGGTTAGGAAGTTTCAGAGTTGCGGCTTCGAGAAATCTAGTTGCAACAAGTCCACTAGACTTTCTTCATTCCATGGCTTCATCATTGAGCTTGATTTCCTTCTGGTGTTATTTTTCAAAAAGATTCCAACTTTAATAGACAACATCTCATCTGTATTAAAAAAATATAGTCATCATGAGATATTGTTATAATAATTTCAATCGTAAATGTCAAATATGTTTTATACAGGAAAACAAAATTTTCCAAGCATGAGATTTCAGCTCATAATGTTTGGCTCTGCAACTGTAGATATCATTCTTACTTGTGGGCTTACATCCCTGCCATATTCAAGACCATCCTACCTGCAATTTTCTCAATTTACATTCAACCAAACAAACTGTCAGTATATCCCATACAATATATATATATATATATTTTCATGGTAACAATTCAAAACAAATTCACAAAGTGATCTTAGAATTGTTTACAACTACAATTCAATCACTTCAATTAATCCATCTATCAATTGGAATGAACTCATCATTACATAGGCATGTATTATCATCCAATCTCTTCTTTCTTCTATACAAAGATATTTTTATTACTCTGTCTCCCCCAACAAATATTTTTTGTACTTTATCATTATGTAGTTGCTTTAACCTGCAACTTTCTTGTTGTAATATATAACAGTTCCTGAAGTGTTTTCAACTTCACGAGTTAGAAATACTCACGTCATTTCAACTGTTAGCATAATTATTTCTATAATATATACATGCATTCACCCAAATGCATTCAATAATTCATGTAATATCACTTGTAACATTTTTTAATAGCTCTAAAAACTGATCTTGGAATTGCAACAACAATAATCCAATCACCTTCAACTAGTATTCATATTAAATATGATGCATCTATACATCATTATGCATTTTCAACACCACCGACTTTTCATAATGCAACAATTAATTACTAGATAAAATAACAATCAATGTGCCAATACCCATGGCCAGATATACACAATGCATCCATGCATTGAATACATAATACCACATAACTATGTCATGCATTCCACCATGATGAGTTGGAAGGTCTGGTCAATGACTCAACACATCATCCACACACTTCCTACTGCTTTCCTAACTATTTGGATAACTTCCTTTTCCACCCAAACACAACACCAAGAATATAATCCTTAAGTGCTCTTCAGTGTTGACAAATAGGTTGCAGTCCAAACATCATATATACAGTAAATACCATTGAACAATCATATAGAGCTATAGCCCTTCCATATCCAACCATATTATGGTCTCACACATGACTATCTCTATGGATATTCATCGTTATAGAAGGAGTATGTTTCATGAATTAACCTGGTTATGGTCCCATAACCAATCATAACATAATATGCAACCAATAGTTTATCTAAATGCATTCTGGCATCAACAACACTTACATACTCTAGGTATTTGGACATTACATATCAATTTAAATATTGAAAAATAACTGAGGTAATTCTTACCTCAATCCCCTTCAACATGTATGCACTAACAAAAACTAAATGCATACATGTCTGGTTGTTATCAACCTACTTTTTTCTATCTGACCAACTGATATTTTTAGACGCTCACAGACTTCCTCCTTCACCATTTTGATCACCATTCCTACCACCCTCACGGGTCTTCACCTAGATGGAAATCATAAGCAACAACAACATCCACATATTTAAACCTGCTATATAATCCATCATTATTCATACTCAATCATGATCTCATAATAATACACTATTCTAAGTTCAAAAGCATGTTATATGCATATCCAAGCATGTACATATGCAAAAATTACACATCCACATGCACCAAGAATTCACTGTCAACATGCTTACTAATGCATATGCAATTTAACTTCATTGTATGCCTCATTCACTCTAGTGCTTTTATGTTTTAATTCACTTATTTATTTATCTATTTTTGTTGTAGTTGGTTGTCCTTGAACTCCTTCAGATAATTGATTCCCTATGTGCTCCCATTCTTCTCATCTGCACTATGGTTCCCTAGTCTGAACACTTTCCAGCCATGTTCCACTTGGCCATTCTTTCCCACTTAATACCATTCCCCAATGGAAGTCCATTCAGTGACACTTTTCAAGTGAGAGAGAATTCCAACTTCTCTGCATTGGCATCCTGCTTCCACTACGAAGTATGATATCGGAAGTGGATTCCTTTCACACTTAAGATTTTCAATTGTCTACACCTCTCTTCCTTCAAGGCTAGGCGGTCATACTTTTCCTTTTTATGCCCATCCATGACAAAGTCTTATGCCCATTCCACTATTCTTGATTTCTTTGTCCACCTTCATTAATTTATTTGTAGCTCTTGATTTCCTCATCTAACTTCTGTAATCTTTGTCATGCCTCTGTGACCCTAACATCTGATCCTATTATTGAATTGATCTGATTATAACTCTGATCCTGAAAAAATCTACAAGCAACAATTTTTTTAGAGTTATACATATCATAAAAAAATGTCAATTAAGTTTACTAGTACCTTTTTTGCTTAATTTATGAAGAAAATTATATCAATTATAACAATTATCCAAAATAGAATGATTTCAAGTCATTATTCTCTTGATCATCTTTCCAACGACTGTGATATTTCCCCAATCAGATATCTAAGATGAAAGTTAGGGCTTCCTGGAAAAAAAAAGACTCTTTCAGCCCCCTTAACTAATACAAAATTTGAATTCTGCTAAGGCACATTCTTCAAACACGTCCCACGGCTCGAAACCACAAGCTAAATCCTTCCTAGTTATTTTCTGTGTTAGAATTTTTATATCTAAGATCATGTGGTTTAAATTCGATCGAGGGATGAGATCGATGAACAACAGGAGCTTCGAGACTCCGAGCTTCGGGAGTTTCAGACTATCCACACTCTCAACCCTTCTGGAGTGCTAAGTCTCCAGACTACAGGATTTGTTGCCACGTATCATTTCTCGATAAATGGCTAGGATTTTCTTCACAGCTCTAGGCTTCAGGGATTTCCCAAGCACCTCTCCACAGATATCACAGAGTGCCGAATTACTAGAGGTCCTCTCCTTCCTCCACATATCATATCCCGATCAATGGTCAAAATTAACTCCAGCCTTCGGAGCTTCTCGACTCAAAGCAACCTGCAACTCAATTTCTTCGGAGTACCAAGTCTCCAGAACTTGATATATTGCACCACATGTCTACTATAATCAATGGTTGAGATGGACTCTGACCTTCAGGCCTTCGAGAGTCCTAGACCTCAACTACTTATTCCTTGAATCCTCCGAAGTGCCAAGTCTCTGGACTATGGGATCTACTGCCATGTGTCCTCTCTTGATCAATGATGAGGATTTAATCCGCTCTTCAGAGCTTCGAGGGGTTTCACCTTCATCACACTTCATTCCTTCAAAACGTCAAAATGGTGAACTCTCGGAGTCTTCGTTGGTAACTAAGCACCAAGGGGTGCTACGTGGCAGAAAATAAGGCATGGACACGTGGCCCTATCTGACGGGTGACACATGTCATATACTAACTGGCACGAATGGTCTTTGAAAACATTATACATTGTGACACATGGAAATCATCAAGTGCGTCCATGTCACCCTAGGTGACATAAACATGCCATGTTACTCTAGTGCCTCATGACTTTGGGACTTCGAAACTTCAAAAATTCAGGAGACTTCTCCACACTACACCACAAATCCCTCGAATGTCGAATTATCGAATAGGTTGATCAATGGACACATGTCCTCAAACACAAACGATCCAGATTTACTTCGGAGTTCAGGACTTCATAAGTTTTCTTTCTCCAGAAAAGAAAAAACTTCACCAAAATCTATCGATCCTCGACCATCGGTCATCGAAGATTTTCTTTGTCCGAAAAAAAAATAAAAGAAAAAATTCACTTGAATCTGTCAATCCTCGACCATCGGTCATCAAAGATCGGAGATTTCCTTTGGTTGATCCTTCAACTATTCACCAAAATTTCCGATCCAAGACCATCGACCGTCGACGATTTTTGCTGGCGAACTTCCACACTTAGAAATTTTGACAAAATCCCTGATGAATCTGGGTCTTTGATTTCCCGACCAAGATGATCTTCGATGTTCCTCATTTTTTAAATCGTTGAATCAATCCCAACCATTGATTTGGTAATTTCACCAAACTTTGTAAACATTCTAATTTTTAAAAAATTTCAAGGACAAATCTGTACCGTTGATCCAAGATCAAACATGATCTCAACTGTCGATTCTCCAAACTTTGTCTAGCATTATAGTGGCCATTAAAAATTGATTTTTTTGACCTTCTAAGTCGAATTCAGCTCCACAACTTTGCAGATCAAATACATTAACTTCTTGGACAATCCTGGAATCATTCATACTCAGAGCCGTTCACGAATTTGGGGGAGTTCACTCAAACGTTTCCATCATTTTTCCCCAAATTCACACAAATATATAAATCTGTGGCAACAAATCTTCCTGATTCTCTCTTGTTCTAGCCCGTAACAGTCCAATGTTTGATCCAGAAGGTATTATACCAATTTGTAATGTACCCAACCATCCCCAGTCCTGGGCTACGCCACTTAAAATCGCTTAGACAGGTTGCAACACACCCAGCTACCCGCAGGCCAGGCACGTTGTAGTCCCAAGATTGAGTTCTCTGAACTTATCTCAAATTCAAAAGGCTTCTCATTAATAAAAGAGGAATGAAAATAGCATGCATAAATTGAGATCCATGCTACAACATAAATCAATAAACAATGTGGCATGCACAACAAATAACCAACAGATAGGCACATTAAAGATATGAATCCACAAGGACAGGTCCTAGGCCAAGTCTAAACACACAACAGTTGGCTAACTAGCTCTTAGGTTTCCCAACCTCACAACAAATCCTAATTTCCAGCTCTCTTTCCCCCTTATCCTACACAACTCAAAGAAATGGACACCTTTCTCAGCCACACAGTCCCTCGGGCTTGTTCATATCCTTCCAGGGATCCAATGATTCTGGTCAAGAATCTCCATGTTGGGACTCTCAGGATTTGTAGTTGTGGACAGTTCTATCTGAACTTCCATCAAGCTCATGCACACAGGCATGCATTCCCTTCTGAAATGATCAATAATTATTACATCCATTCATCAATGGCTCTCCTCTTCCTGCCATTTGTTTCCATGCTCCTCCCATGAGCATACAAACTAGAAATAGTGAGTGAAGAGGAAATAAGAACAAGGGAGCAAAGGAACAAAATGAAACAGGGAAAGAAGACAAACAAAAGGGAAGGATGACCCCCAAACTTCACCCAAATCCATCCTCATGCAATCATTCATATCCATGCTCATACCAAAAGCACACGAATTCATCCCGAGTGAAAGAAGAGGAAGAAGAACCAGGGAGAAGAATCACACCAAGGAAAGAAGCTGAACCAAAGCATCCCCCAAGGAATGTTTATATAATCACAAGAACCAAGAACCACATGGCCTCCCCCAAGAAGCCCATGTAACCACTTTTCTCCATAAAATCAATTATGGGTAATAAAATAACAATAAAAAGAATACTTAGCCCCTCAAGCCCCCTATCTCTTTTTTCCTTGTCCTTCATGCAACCAATGGTGTATTTTATTAATTTATATGAAGTATTACATTTCCTAGGCACTCTGGCCCCTTTTAGACTTTGCTGGCTCACCAACCTAAGTCACAATTACATAATACATTATAGTTCATAAGGGTTAAAACTAGGATGTTACAAGTGCACAGAGAAACTGCAGATTGACAAGAGTTGACTCGAAATTTTAAGGTAAATTTTAGTTTTGAAGATGATGCTCCTTTGATTGACTCAACTTTTTAGGTCATCGAGAACAATATGTTTTCAGCAAAAGATTCGATAGAACTAGTACTTGTTAAATAAGATTCGATAGATATTCTACGATAGTTAAAGAAGTTTTGCATTATTATAATGTTGTTGAAGAAGACCAAGATGAGGACGAAGATCCCAGAAATGTGCAAATACCTGAAATGGAAGGAGAGTGTGCAGTAGAAGGACCACATCTGTAATCGGTCGTATATGCAAAGCCATTGAGAACACGTAAAGTAAATATCGGTACAAAAGATAATCCCAAATTTGCGAACATAGGAGACTATTGGAATGATGAGACTGTTAAGAAGATAATGGACTTATTGCACGAGTATCATGACCTATTTCCAACTAATTTTTATAGATGAAAGGGGGTTTTGGGGAGTTAGGAGAGATGAAGATACCCTTGAATCTAGATGCTAAGCCAGTGAAGAAGAGGCCATACAAACTGAACCCATTGTATAAGTAGAAGGTGAAATCGTAGATAGATAGGATGTTGGAAGTTGGAATTATTGAACTTGTCATAGAATCAAAGTGGATCAATCCAATGGTGGTTCAGGATAAGAAAACACGAGGAATCATAACTTTTGTAGATCTGAGGAAATTAAATGACGCATTGTTACATGATCCCTTTCCTACACCATTTACATATGAAGTGTTGGAGAATGTAGGAGGACAAGAAGCCTATTCATTCACAGATGGATTTTCAAGATATCATCAGATCAAGATTGCATAGGAAGATAGATATAAGACTACATTTGCGATAGAATGGGGATGTTATCAATACACAATGATTGCTTTTGGATTGAAGAATGCACCGACAATATTCTCTAGAGTGGTTGTAGCAGCATTTAAAGAATTCATCCATAAGTTCTTAGATGTATACTCAAATGAATGGACATTGTTTAGCTTGTATAAATATCATATTGAGATTTTGTGCTTGATGTTGGATAGGTGTAGGTTGTTTAAGATATATTTGAATTTTAAGAAGTGCATTTTCTGTTTCGTTTGGTATCTTACTAGGCCATGTAGTGTTTAAGCAAGGATTGTTGGTGGATCCTATGAAGGTTGTTTTTATTATTGACATACCACCTCCTACTTCAATGAGACAGTTACAAGAAACATTGGTGTTGTACTATGTTGTCATTGATGTCAAAGGATTAATGTCAAAGGGTTGATGTCAAGTATTGTCATAGTGATGTGTTTGTATCATTAATATATTGATTATTGGTTATATGGTCATTGATGTAATTATTGTCAAAGGGTTGATGTCAAGTGGTTTCATAATGATGTGTTGATATTCAAGGGAGTTGTATCATTGATGTCATGTCATGGTTGATAGGAAGAACCAAATGGATAAACTCTAAAGTGGTCCCCTTATGGTGAAAGCCCTCACGAGAAGACGCTCTTGGACAAAGTTCTCAAAGTGGTCCCCTTATGGTGAAATCCCTCATGATAAGACTCTTTGTGAAGTCCAAATGGTTAGGTGGTTGAGTATCCCAGTAGTGTGGTTAGGGAACCCAAGTTTGATTGAGGAATAATGTAATGCAGATAAGTAAATTTGTAGGAGAAACTATTTCATATGGATAGTATATTCCATGTTGTTTCCAGTGATATGTGGAACATCACATAATTCCTCAGGGTTAGAGATTCATGACCATGTGAATTTGGAGAACTCTCATGAGTTATCTAGAATCCCCTAGAAAGTCAAAGAAGTCAAATTATTCTAGAATCTCCTAGAAGAAGTTGACCAGTCAAAGTGGTTAGTCATGGGTTAAGTGGTTGCAGCAAGATAACAATTAAAAATAAATTAATTGCAACTAGAAGTGGAGAGTTTATTATTTGTGGATAAAGTGGTTAAGCGTACAAAGTGGTTATGTGGACAAAGTTGGTTAAGTGGACAAAGTGGCTAAGTGGACAAAGTGGTTAAGTGGATACTTCTAGAGGAAGCTACTTGGAGAGTATAAATAAGAGAGAAAGGGTATCCCATTAGCATTATATTGAGAATATTGAATATATACAAGTGAATGAGGTAACCAAATTATATCTTAGGCGAATTCCATAGGGAAGGTGAAGTAAATAAGGTCAAAATTCAAGGGAGGATAAAGTCTTTTGATGATGCTTTCTAAGGTATGATATTTACAGGTCATCTCACCATTTTCACAATATTTTTTTTATAGAATGATTCAGATAGAGAAATCTAGAGGCTATTGAGACAACATATCCAAGTAACTTTTATAAAAATTTCATCTTGTGGGTCGTTTTAGTTTTTGAGTTACACTCTATGGAAGATAGGGTTTATGGCTAGTCCCGAAACTAGTCTAAAACAGGTGCTCCAGGTAAACATGTCATAACTTATTCATAACAGATCCAAATTTAGTGAGACCAAATGAATTGGTTAGAGTAAAAAATTTATTATTTTTGGTATCATTTTTAGATCCATACATAAAATATTCCATGCGTGGTATGATATACAAGTTATCTCTCTAGAATAAGCCAGAATTCAACAAGGTGTGCCATTTTTTCTATAACTCATTTTCTGGGAGGTTCTAAGCAGTGAAACCTAGATTCATTTTAGAAAAGACACTGAAGAACATTGTGTACCATTTTCAGACCTTTATTCATTACAAATATAGAGTTATGATTGTTGCAAGTTAGGGTTGTTGACTAATCCAAAATTAGTCACGTGAGACTAAAGCAAAGTTTGATGAAAATGCTAGTCTCTTGTTGTTGAAGTTAAGGAAGGTTTGTAGGTCTATGATCACATACACCAAGTCTGTTACAAAGTTACATGTATGTTTATATTTATGTTTTGATGGTTACATTTGGTCATGTCATGGTACATGCTTGAGGCTACATAATAGTGAGGTTTGGCACATGGTCTTGTGTAAGGGTTTATGCCGTTTGGTTTATGGAGAGTATGGTGTATTGCTAGAGGTATCTTGTTGGTTAACTTGATGATATTGTGCATATGGTTGAGAGTTTACTTGTTGATTGATATTTGTGAGTAAATCAGATTTGGATGATGATATTGATGAGATAGGTCGAGGTGACAGATTGTGTTGTGCATAGTTGATGCACTTGTATTGGTATAAATTGTTGGTATAGTTTGAAAATTTTCTTTCTGTCTACAAGATGGGTCTTGTAATTTAGGATTGGATTCCTCTTCTCAGTTGGTGTTGAGATCTGCAGGCTGGGTCGTTCATTTCAGTTGGTGCTCATTTCAGTTGGTGCTGATAAACCCCAAGGATTGTAGTTCTTAATACAAAATAAACTTATACATACATATGGTGTTCATTGTGTTCTTTATTGTGATGGTGAATAGTTATTTATTCTTAATATATGTCAGTGAGATATGTTTACATGCAAGCAACTAAGTGTGAATATAAGTGATGAGTAATGGTGTTGTGAATGGTGATGACTAACTAAATTTTTGTAAGAAGTTGTAAAAAGAGCATCACATTGATTCACCCTGCCCCTCTCAGAGCAAGCCTTCACTATAATCCTTACAAGATCGAAGGAGATCCATGGACACACAAACAGAATAAGGTTTTGTATAATCATCTAACATTTATCTTATAGATGAAGAGGAAGATTTGTTGAAACTAAAAAATAAAATTTTAGATTTCTTTGAAGCAGAAGATGTTTTTTATCATGATTTTGATCTTAATTAATACATTAGGGAAGCCCTAGAAAATTACCAAAGGTATACCATGACACTAAATAAAATACTCATGAAACAAGAAGAAGATATCAAGAGACTAAAGACTCAAGTAAATGAAAAAGAAGAATCATGCCATAAGTTGGAAGAAGAAGTTGTTGATCTCAAAAGGAAAGAAGAGAAGCCAAAAAGGTTCATGAAAAGATCAACAATCTTAGATGAAATCTTGGATGAAATCTTGGATTGTCAAATATCACCTAGTGATAAATTTGGTCTTGGATACAACAAGGAAGAAACATACTATGAAACTAGCACTTCTAAGAATCATGATGCAGGTCCTTCATTGTCAAAAGGTGAAATAAAAGTTGCAAGTCAAGCACCTACACAAGGCAAGGAAACTTTCAAAAGAACAGAGCAAGGAAGACACCAAGAAGCCACCTTTACACCTCAAAACAAGTTCATAAAAGAGACACCTTCAAGGTGGACACAAAAGCAAAGGTAAGAAAATGTTTTTCATGTTCATTGGTTCTAATGTAATGAATATGGTCACAAAGCTTTGGATTGCAGACATTAGGCAAGGAAATATGTTGAAAGGTTCCATAACACCCTAATATGTTGGAGATGTAATCAAGTGGGACACATTGTTTCTCATTGTCACTCCATGAGATGTTACTATTGCAGTGGGTTTGGACACAAAGCTCATGATTATTGGAATTCAAGAAAACAATCAATGCAAAGTGCTTCATATAGCATGGCAAGAAGAACACATGTAACTTTGAAGGAATACAATGTTGAAAGGATGGAAGTTCAGAGTACAAGTACACTAAAATCAGGACACTCTCAGAAGTGGATGAAGAAGACTAAACAACCAGACATGAATGAAGGAATCAAGAATCAAGAAAGCTTCACTCTTTTTGAAGCATAAGCGGGCTCCTATGGGAGAAGTCATGTACATACGTGAGGTGACCTATAGAAAGGTCATGTACATACATGAATTTTCCTTGGAACAAGTCATGTACCTATGGAAAAACACTAAAGTAGAGGAGTGTATAGATGAGTTGCAACATGGTTTGATGGTATAACATTATTTGGAAGGGGCTGTCATGGTTTGTTGTAGGTTTCCATGATTATATACTTTCTTTGGTACATGATGTATGGGATGATATAGTTGAGAAGATTAGTTGATATATTGTATGGTATTGATGTACATGGTTGGTGTACATGGGTGTTGTGCATGGTTTGCACATAGTATGGCACATGATGTACATGGTTGATGTTTTTTTTCATGATTCTCTATTCATTGTTGAAATATATTTTTCTTCATGATGTGTGGTATGGAACGATTTTGATGCATGTACAGGTCCAAGGATCATCATAGGAAGAGAAGATCATTCTTGAGAAGTTGATCTATGTTCTGGTTTAGCAATAGAATTTTCAGTAGAAGCAGATTGCAATGGTAGCATATTGTTCATCTTGCAGATAAGATAGGGGTAGACATACCCACAGGGGGAGTTATTCTTCTTCCCATGATTGGTTGCAACAACATGATTCCAGGAGGAGAGATTAATGGAATCCATACCATCAACATTGCATCAGAGTGATATCCCTTGTCCAGAGGGGGAGATATTATTCAAAGGAAGCTCAAAGGCATCTAGATAGGGGGATAAAACCCAAGGAGAGTTCAGGCAAGGGGAGAATCCCCAAGGAGAGAACTGCCCTTTGTCATTGATATAAAAGGGGGAGAGATAGTCACATTGATGTGGTGAGATGAAAATTGATGAGGAGTGATGATCACAGAGGGAGCATGAGAATTTCCATGTCCAAGTGTTTCCATAAATGATTGGTGTTGAAATCAATGTTGGTGTTGCCATCAATGTCAAAGGGGGAGATTGTTGTGCTATGTTTTCATCGATGTCAAAGGATTAATATCAAAGGGTTGATTTAAAGTATTGTCATAGTGATGTGTTTCTATCATTGATATATTGATTATTGATTATATGGTCATTGATGTAATTTTTGTCAAAGGGTTGATGTCAAGTGGTGTCATAATGATGTGTTGATATTAAAGGGAGTTGTGTCATTGATGTCATGTCATGGTTGATATGAAGAACCAAATGGATAAACTCCAAAGTGGTCCCCTTATGGTGAAATCCCTCATGGGAAGACACTCTTGGATAAAGTTCTCAAAGTGGTACCATTATGGTGAAATCCCTCACAGGAGACACTTTGTGAAGTCAAAATGGTTAGGTGGTTGAGTATCCCAACAATTGTGTTAGGGAACCCAAGTTTTATTGAGGAATAATGTAATTAAGATCAGTGAATTTGCAAGAGAAACCATTCCATATGGATATTATATGTCATGTCATTTATGGTGATATGTGGAACGCCACATAACTCCTCACAGTTAGAGAGTTATGGCCATGTGAAGTTGGAGAACCCTTGTGAGTTATCTAGAAGCCCCTAGAAGGTCAAAGAAGTCAAATTATTCTAGAAGCTCCTAGAATAAGTTTATCATTCAAGTGGTTAGTCATGGGTTAAGTGGTTGCAACAAGAAAACAATTAAAAATAAATTAGTTGCAACTAGAAGTGGAGAGTTTACTATTTGTGGATAAAGTGGTTAAGTGGACAAAGTAGTTAAGTGGACAAAATGGCTAAGTGGAAAAAGTTGGTTAAGTGGACAAAGTGGTTAAGTGGATAATTTCAGAGGAAGCTACTTGAAGAGTATAAATAAGAGAGCAAGGGTCTCCCATTAGCATTCTATTGAGCATATTGAATATCTACAAGTGAATGAGGTAACCAAAGGATATCTAAGGCAAATTTTAGAGGGAAGGTGAAGTAAAGAAGGCCAAAATTCAAGGGAGGATAAAGTCTTTTGATGATGCTTTCTAATGTATGATATTTATAGGTAATATCACCATTTTTGTGACAAATTTGTTTCTAGAATGATTCAAATAGTGAAATATGTAGGATGTTGATAAAAAATATCCAAGTAACTGTGATAAAAATTTCAGCTTGTGGGTTGTTGTATTTTGGAAGTTACACTCTGTGGAAGATAGGGTTTGTGGCTAGTTCTGAAACTAGTCTAAAACAAGTGTTCCAGGCAAAAACGTCATAACGTCTTCATAACAGATCCAAATTCAGTGAGACAAAATAAATTGGTTAGAGTACAGTATGTAGTATGTTTTGTATAATTTTCAGATCCATACAACAAATATGCCATGAGTGGCATGATATACAAGTTCACTCTCTAGAATAAGAAACAATTCGACAAGGTCTGCCATTTTTGCTATAACTCCTTTTATGGGAGGTTCCAAGTAGTGAAACCTAAACAAATTGTAGACAAGACATTGAATAACAATGTGTACCATTTTAAAACCTTTATTCATTATAGGTACAAAGTTATAATTGTTGCAAGTTAGGGTTGTTGACTAATCCAAAATTAGTCATGTGAGACTAAAGTAAAGTTTGATGAAAATCCTAGTCTCTTGTTGTTGAAGTTAAGGAAGGTTTGGAGGTTTATGATCACATACACTAGGTATGTTACAAAGTTACATGTATGTTTATATTCATGTTTTGATGGTTACATTTGGTCATGACATGGTACATGCTTGAGGCTACATAACAATGAGGTTTGGCACATGGTCTTGTGTAAGGGTTTATGGTATTTGGTTTATGGAGAGTATGGTGTATTGCTAGAGGTATCTTGTTGTTTAACTTGGTGCTATTGTGCATATGGTTGAGAGTTTACTTGATGATTGATATTTGTGAGTATATCATATTTGGATGATGATATTGATGAGACAGGTTGAGGTGACAGGTTGTGTTGTGCACAATTGATGCACTTGTATTGGTATAGATTGTTGGTATAGTTTGACAGATTTATTTCTGTCTACAAGTTGGGTCTTGTACTTGAGGATTGGATTCATCTTCTCATTTTGTGTTGATATCTGTAGGTTGGGTCTTTCATTGAGAGTTGGTGCTCTCTTTGAGTTGGTTCTCATTTTAGTTGGTGTTGATAAACCCCAAGAATTGTAGTATGTAATACAAAGGAACCTTATACACATATCTGGTGTTCATTGTGTTCTTTATTGTGATGGTGAATAGTTGTTTATTCTTAATATATGTCATTGAGATATGTTTATATGCAAGAAACTAAGTGTGAATAGAAGTAATGAGTAATGATGTTGTGAATGGTGATGGCTAACTAAAGTTTTGTAAGAGGTTGTAAAAAGAGCCTCACACTAATTCACCCCCCCCTCTTAGTGTGGTCGGTGTTTCCAACAGTTGGGACATACAGGGTAATACAATAATTTCATTAATGATATGCGCAGATTATAGCCCCGATGGAAAAATTGCTAGATAAGAAGAATAAGTTTAAATGGAATGATCAATGTCAGGAAGGTTTAGATACTTTGAAGCAAAAATTGGTTACCGTGCAAATTTTGATATTTCCATATTGGAAGAAGAAGTTTCATGTTCATGTGAATGCATCATTTGTAGATTTAGGAGAAATATTAGCTCAGCCTAGAGAAGGAGATATATATCATCCCATTTCATTTACAAGAATGAAGTTGTCAGCTACATAGCATAACTATACTACTACATAACGTGAAGCATTAGCAATGGTGTATGCATTGCAGAAGTTCAGACATTACTTGTTGGGTTCACACTTTAAGACGTACACAAACCATTCCGCGCTAAGATATTTGGTCAATAAGATAGTGTTGGGGGGGAAGAATATGCATATGACTATTATTGTTTCAGGAATATGACTTTGAGGTAATTGTGAAACCAGGGAAATTTAATTCAAGACCCAATCACTTATCGTGCATACTATCAGGAAAAGAAGTGGGAAACTTGGATGAAAACTTACCAGACCCTCATTTATTTACAATACAAATGGTTGATAAATATTTTATATACATAGTTCAATTATTGAGCACATGAGTAACCCCACTTGAGTGTATAGTGGCACAGAAGAAGAAATTTATAGTGAAGGTCGTAGACTATCAATTTATAGCGGGAAATTTATACAGGTTAGGCGTAGATGGAATTCTGTGATAATGTGTATTAGAACATGAAATACATATGATATTGGCATAGGCACATGAAGGGATTTCAAGAGGACACTACGCAGGAAAAGTGTTGGACACACCTACCACACTTAGAGGGGGGGGTGAATGAGTGTGGGGCTCTTTTTCCCAAAACTTCCCTCTTGCACAAAAACTCATCAATTAGCATTCAACATT
>ML782694.1:292682-307067 GCA_009831015.1 Picea engelmannii | reverse complement strand
ATCTTGTACTTGAACATTTAAGTGGGGTAAAAGGAGGTTGCCCCCTCGAAGAGGCTTATTATCTGAAATTATCTCTTTTTCAAGGCGTTGATTACCTTTCCTGAAGTTTTTCTATGCTATATTGATGTTTGGTTCTTAACACACATATTGTCGTATTGCTACATATTTTAGAGAAAACCAAGATTGTGCAAGTTAGAATAGGAAAATATGAGCAGATCAAAAGTATGGAAAACATGACAGAGGTGAAACAAATGAAATCCCACCCATGTGCAACATTAGGTGAGTGAATGGTGATGGAGATAGCAATATGATATTTATAGTTCATGTTGGATAGTTGGTTGTCATTGATGTCAATGAGTAGTGGATTGATGTCAACTGATGTGATGAGTGTATTTGAAGAGGTCTCCAAAGTGGTCCCCTTATGGCGTAGCTCTAAGCATGGCCCTCATGGGAAGACACTTTGAATAATTCTACAGGAAATCCCTGAGTATGGTTAAGGATATTTTATTTGATCATGGAATTAGGTCATGAAGAATGGAGTAAATGAATGTAACTCACTCATGGATGGATAGTCCTCATCATGATATTTCCGGTCATAGGTGGTATGCCACGTAGTTCCTCACAATTGAGGAGTTATGGCCTTGTGAAGTTAGAATCCTTGAATAATGGTATAGAATCCCTTAGTTTGTTACAAATCTTTAATGAAAGGGTAAAGTGGTTGTAACAAGAAAGTTAAGAAGCCCCTAAGTTTAAGGAAATAGGTTACTTACAAAAAGTATATATACACCTCAAGAAGTCACTCATAAGTAAATTCAAACACACATTCTATTGAACATCTTCTATGCGAGTAAACAATTCTTATCTGAGGTAACCAAGGAGATGTAAGGATAATTTTAGAGGGAAGATGAAGTGAAGAAGGGTGAAATTCCAAGGGAGGATGAAGTCTTGTGAGGATGTGTTATAAGGTATGCTATTTAAAGGTCATCTTACTATTTTCACTATAAATTTATTTATAGAATGATTCAGATAGTGAAACATGGAGGCTATTGAGAATACATATCAAGGTAACTGTGGTAGAAATTTAAGCTTTTGGGTCGTTGTATTTTTGGAGATACACTCGGTGGAAAATAAGGTTTTTAGCTAGTCATGAAATTAATCTCAAACAAGTGTCTAAGGTAAAACAATCATAAATTCTTCATAGAGTATCCAAATTCAATGAAACCAAATTCATTAGATATATTACATTCCGTAGTATGTTTTGTATGATTTTCAGATCCAGATATCCAATATTTTGCATGTAGAATGCTCTACAAGTTCGCTCTATAGAATAATCCAGAATTCAACAAGGTCTCCCATTTTTTCTATAACTCCTTTTTTGGGATGTTCCAAGTAGTGAAACTTGGATAAATCATTGAAAGTTACAGGTACATGTATGGAGTTATGCTTGTTTAAATTTAGGGTTTGTGACTAATCCAAAAACTAGTCTCATGAGACAAAGGTAAAGTTTGATGAAGATGTTATTCTCTTGTTGTTGAAGTTGAGGAAGGTCTGCAGGTCTGTGATAACATACACCAGGTATGTTACAGAGTTACATGTATGTTTATATGCATTTTTTGAGGGTTACATGTTGATGATGGTATGGTACATGATTGAGAGGCATGTCTTATTGATGCATGGTACATCTTCGTGATGGTTTTGGTATCCATGTGTGTGGATCTAGGTGCAGTTGGTTGATTATGGTATATCGGTGACAGAGATAGTGACAGGTTGGATGATTGGTTGATCATCAATGACAGTGTCAGTATCAGTGGTAGTGACAATGAGTCTACACTTATATTTCAGGGTGATAGGATGAGGAAAGGATAGGTGATTGTAGCCACCTTTCGGTTGGTGTCGGAGAAATCAGAGGGTTGTGTCCTCCTTCTAGTTCAAGCCAAAGAATTCAGGGAGTTGTAGATTCCTTCAGGTTGAAGCCTGAGAATAGGGGGTTTTATCCTGCTTCCAGTTGCAGCTGGAAAATTGGGAAGTTGGTGCTTCCAATGAATGTATTCTTTTGACATATAAGAAAAGCATTCCATGGTTTTATCCCATTTGGGTTTCCACGTAAATTATGCTGTATTGTGCATTTGATGTGATATTGTTCATGTGATACTACTTATGATTATACTACTTATGTTATATATTGAATGCTAAAGATAAAATATTGAACATTGTTGAAGAATATACATTGTGGTTAAAAGTAATAAAAGTGCTCACATTGATTCACCCTCCCCTCTTAGTATACAAAGCACCATCCACTCCCCCAATAGACAAGGATGGAAATAAAATTTAAGAAAAAAACTCAATGGCTAAAGGTACAATTCTAAACAGTCTTGTTAATTCAGTATTTGTTAAGGTTATGCATTGCAATTCTGCAAAGGACCTCTGGGATAAGCTTCAAAATATTTATGAAGGAGATGCTAAAGTCAATGGAGCTAAAATCCAAACCTTTAGAGATAAGTTTGAACACTTGAAGATGAAGGAAGACAAAGACATTGTAACCTGCTTTCTGTGAGTTGATGAAATAGTGAATACCATTAAACGTCTCTGAGAAGAGAAGAAAGAACCAACCATCATTCAAAAGGTACTAAGGTCTCTACCTATGATATTTGATACAAATATTTCATCCCTAGAAGAAAGAACATATCTAGACACCTTGATCATGGAAGAGCTACATGGGATACTCACCACCTATAAAATGAGAACATAACAAGAGAACCTAGTCACAAAGGAAGCAACATTCAAAGCATCCAAGAAGACAAATAAAAAGAGAAAGCAAAATCCAAGGTCATAATGTAGTTGCAACGATGATTCAGAGGAAGATGAAGAAATGGAAAACTTCGTAAGAAAGTTTCAAAGAGGAACCGGTAAATACAAAGGTATGCTTCCATTGAAATGTTTTAATTGTGGTGGTATTGGTCATTTTGCTTCTAAATTTCCCCATAAGAATAAGGAAAGTGATAAAGAAGAAGACCCTAAGAAGAAAAAGAAAAATCAAAAGGGTAGAAGAAACAAAAAGAAATTCTTCAAGAAAAAAATTTGCACCAAGGAAGACAGTTCCTCATTAGACAAGGATGAAGATAGTGACAGTGATACAAAAAGGCTACTCTTCATGGTAGTAGAATACTCTGAAGAATAAGGAGAAGTTGATCTCAGAGAAAAAATGATCAGTGCCTTAGAAGAGATAAGGAATGAAAGAAAGACAATCAAGTCACTCAAGGTAGAACTAAAGAGGAAAGAAGGTTCTCATAATTCAAACTCAGAAGAGGTCGAGAAGATGATCATGAAGTTAAACATACAGGTAGAAGAAGACAAAATAATTAAAGAAGCACGTAGAAATTAGTTGGAAGAGAAGAACAATATGATTGAAGGATTGGAAGTAGAAATAGTCACTCTAAGAAAATATCTTCAGACAAAGGAAATGCAACAAAACAACACCATAATATTGGATGAGATCATTAGCAGTCAAAGGCCATACTATGACAAATCCAGACTAGGATACAACTAGACAAAGAAAGGCTCGAGCTCGAAAACAACAGAACAAGAAGTAGAACAAATAAGTTATGCAGAAATAGTCAGAGGCTCTCCAAAAAGGGAAGAAGGCAAGAAGATCCAAGAAGAATATTATAGAGACACTACACCACATAGAAGATTTAGAATTTAGAATCAACAATAGCGAGAAATGGAAAGAACTCAATAAAAAGAAGGATTCAGAAGAGAAGCACCATTCAGAAGATCTCCCACCCCCAGGTATTAAACTCTTTTTCTTGGTTTATTTTATTCATTCAATAACTTTGGGCACAAAGCTGTCAATTGTAGACCCAATATCAAGAGAAGAAGCAAATATGAAGGCTACACAAGAAATTCTTATCCAACAAGACCTCATGAAGCACAAAGAAAAAAATACAACATATTTGAATCCTTGAGTAATGAAGTAGAATATTACAAATGAAATAATTTTGGTCACATGGCCAAAGATTGGAGACTAACTATTCCTCCAAGGGAACCAAAGCAGAATATCAACAATCATAAGCACAAACCACAAAGGATATGGGTAAGGAAGCAATATCAATTCAACATTGAAGGATGCATGCTTTCTCTACAAGCCCAACACAATAAAAATGGATGGTATGTTGACAGTGATTTCTCAAAGCACTTTAAAGGTGATAAGGATGGATTTCGAACTCTAAAAAAGGAAGGAGATGGATCAATTTCATTTGGAAATGAAAACTCAACCAGAATCATAGGAAAGGGTATAGTTAAGCTTGGAAGTAAGGATGCCAAGGAAAAAAATGTATTGTTGGTCGAAGACATGAAGCACAATATACTAAGTGTAAGTAAAATGTGTGATCAAGGACACAAACTTGTGTTTGACTCAGAGAAATGTGAGATACCGAAAGAAGGATCGAGAAAATTGGTGGCTAAAACTGAAAGAAATCCAAGAAACATATATGTACTAAATGGAATTGGAAATGAAATATGTTACCTAGGAAAGGATGATGAAAGTTGGCTCTGGAACAGAATAATGGGTCACATAAATTTTGATAATCTTGTCAAAATCAACAGAAGGGAAGAAGTAAGAGAAATGCATGTGATCTCAAAGCCAAACACTCTATGCAAGCATTGTTTATGGGGAAAACAAACCAAGACCAAATTCAAATCAAAGGAATACTCCAAAACAAAACCGCTAGAGATTATACATACAAATATGTGTGGACCAACAAGAACAAAGAGATTGAATGGAAAACTACTCTTTATTCTACTAGTTGATTACTACACAAGAATGATTGTAGTTTTCTTTCTCAAGAAGAAGTTGGAGGCATTTGAACACTTCAAGATATACAAGGAAATGATCGAAATTGAAATTGAATAAAAAATCAAGTGTTTGATATCAAACAATGGAGGAGAGTTTACATCAAAGGAATTCATAGATTTCTGTAGCGAACATGGGATAAATAGATAGTTCTCAGTAGCCATGACACCTCAGCAAAATGGAGTTGTCTAAAGGAAGAACATACCAGTGCAGGAAATGGCTAGAACCATATTGAAAGATTCCAAGTTGAAAGACGTATTTTGGGTACAATCAGTGTATACAACAGTTCATATCTAGAATAGGGGAATGCTCATAAATAATAGTGATAATACCCCCTACGAGATTTGGAAAGGAATACCAGAAAATGTAAATCATTTCATAGTGTTTGGAAGCAAATTCTATATTAAGAGAGAAGATGGAAAGATTGAAAATTTTGACTCTCGAGTAGATAAAGGCATACTGGTTGGGCACTCAAGAAAAATAAAAGAATACAAATGTTTCAATTTAAGACTCAACAGAATAGTGGAAAGCATCAAAGTGACGATTGATGAGACAAATGGATGAAAGATAAAAGAAAGAAGAAAAGATTCAGTGGAATGGGATAAAAAATAAGATTTGAAAGAAGAAGAAGTAGATGAAGAAGAAGATAAACCAAAAGTAGAGCAAGAACAACAAGATCTTCAGGTACCTCCAAAGACACCTAGAAAACAAGTGTAGAAAAATCATCTCTAGAACAAATCATTGGAAATAAATATGCAAAAGTTGAAACTTGAAGAAGAATACGTTCACCAAAACAACAACACCCATAATTGTTATCCACAATTGAGCCAAGCAGTTTTGAATAAGAAAACAAGGATGAATATTGGATCAAAGCTATGGATGAAGAGTTATATAAGATAGAGAAGAATCACACTTGGGAACTGGTTCCAAGGCTGAAGAAAAATAATTTGATCGGTACAAAGTGGGTCTTCAGAAAAAATTGAATGAGGATGGACACGTTACTAAGAACAAAGAAAGATTGGTATGTAATGGATATGTTCAGGTTGAAGGTATAGATTTTGAATATACCTTTCCCTAGTTGCCAGAATGGAAGCAATCAGGTTGATTCTAGCTTATGCATGTTCCATAAATATCAAAGTGTATTAGATGGATGTAAAGTCAACCTTCCTAAATGGAGAGTTATAAGAAGAAGTATACATCAAGTATCCATAAGGATTTCAGCTGTTAGAAAATGAAAACTATGTTTGCAGGTTGAAGAAGGCACTATATGGTCTCAAACAAGCCCTCAGAGCATGGTATTCAAGACTGGATAGATAATTACTACAACAAGGGTTCAGAAAAGGAAATGCATACAACAATCTCTACATAAAGGTAAATCACGATAGTATCATGTTAATTGAATTTTATGTTGATAATATTATTTTTGGAAGTGATGATGACAGGATGAGTCAGAAATTTTCCAAAGACATGCATAATGAGTTCGAGATGTCATTACTTGGAGAGTTGTCTTTATTTTTGGGACTATATATATGTCAGAACAACAAAGGTATCTTCATATCTTAAACCAAGTACATCATAGAAATGCTAAAAATGTTTGGAATGGAAGATTGCAAACTAGTCAGTACTCCTATGCACACCAGTTGCAAGTTAAGCAAGGATGATGATTCTAAAGATACAGACCAAAGACTGTACAGATCGATGATTGGCATCTTACTCTATGTGACATATTATAGACAGGATGTGATGTAGGAAGTTGGACATGTTGCAAGGTTTCATGTAGCACCAAAGGAATCACATGTTATGGTAGTGAAGAGGATATTCAAATATATAAAAGGTACATAAGAGTTTTTATTATAGTATCCAAAAGGGAATGGTTTATCTCTTGTTTCCTACACAGATGCAGATTGGGCAGGTAGCATTGATGATAGAAGAAGTACAAGTGGAGTAATTTTCTACTTTGGTGAGTGTCTGGTATCATGGTTAAGAAAGAAGCAATCATCAATATCTTTGTATACAATAGAAGCAGAGTATATTGCAACAACAACATGTTGTACTCAGGTTCTATGGGTGAAACAAACTTTGAAGGATATATAGGTTGAATATAATGAGACCATTTTGATATTTTGTGATAACACCAGTGCCATAAGTATCTCAAAGAATACAATGATGTACTCCAATATGAAACACATTACTATCAAGTTTCACTTTTTACGAGAACAGGTTGCATAAAATAATAACAGGGTCGAGTATCTTGGGACAAAAGAGAAGATTGCAGATATCTTCACCAAATGCCTTCCAAGGGAGGCCTTTGAGTATCTTTGATAGAAACTTGGAGTAATTTTTGCCCCATAATGATTTTTGAATGTTTTTCATATATGTCATATATTTACACAAGGAAGCACTGCACAGAGTAAAAGGGAAGTTCAGAAAGGGGGAGCATCCCCAAAGAGGATTACCCTTTTCCATTGATGCCAAAGGGGGACAGGAATAATAGATGCATGGAAACAGAGAGAAAGAACATATGCATAGAGACAGGGGGAGCAATGGTCATAGGGGGATAAATGATCACAGGGGAGCATGAGTGTTCCCATGCCATCAATGTTTCCATCAATTCCAAAGGGGGAGTGTTTTGGATAGTTGGTTGTCATTAATGTCAACGAGAAGTGGATTGATGTCAACTGATGTGATGGGTGTATTTGGAGAAGTCTCCAAAGTGGTTCCCTTATGGCATAGATATAAGCATGGCCCTCACAGGAAGACACTTTGAAGAAGTCTACAAGAAACCCCTAAGTATGTTTAGGGACCTCATAGTTTATCATGGAATTATCTCATGAAGGACGGAGTAAATGAAGGTAACTCACTCGTGGATGGATATTCCTCATCATGTTATTTTTGGTGATAGGTGGTACACCACATAGTTCCTCGCGGTTGAGGAGTTATGTCCTTGTGAAGTTAGAAGCCTCAAAGAATGGTCAATAAGACGTTAGTTTGTTACAACTCTTTAATGAAAGGGTAAAGTGGTTGCAGCAAGAAAGTTAAGAAGCCCCTAAGTTTAAGGAAAGAGGTTACTTATTAAAAGTATATATACACCTCAAGAAGTCACTCATAAGTACATTCACACACACATTCTATTGAATATATTCTATGTGAGTAAGTAATTCTTATATGAGGTAACCAAGGAGATTCGAGGAGAATTTCAAAGGGAAGATGAAGTGAAGAAGGGATAAATTCCAAGGGAGGATGAAGTATTTTGAGGATGTGCTCTAAGGTATGTTATTTACAGGTCATCTTACCATTTTCGCTATAACTTTATTTCTAGAATGATTCAGATAGAGAAACTTGGAGGCTATTAAGAATACATATCAACTTACTTTTGGTATAAATTTTAGCTTCTAGGTCATTTTATTTTTGGAGATACACTCCGTGGAAAATAGGGTTTTTGGCTAGTCTTGAAATTAGTCTCAAACATGTGTTTTGGGTAAAACAATCATAACTTATTCATAGAGTATCCAAATTCAGTGAGACCAAATGAATTGGGTATATTACAGTCTATAGTATGTTTATATGCATGTTTTGAGGGTTACATGTTGATGATGGTATGGTACATGCTTGAGATGCATGTCTTGTTGATGCACGATACATCTTGGTGATGGTTTTGGTATCCATGTGAGTGGATATGGGTACAATTGGTTGATGATGGTATATCAGTGACAAAGACAGTGATAGGTTGGATGATTGGTTGATCATCAATGACAATGACATTATCAGTGGTAGTGACAGTGAGTCTACACTTATATTTCAAGGTGACAAGACGAGGAAATGATAGGTGGTTGTAGACACCTTCCGGTTGGTTCCAGAGAAATCAGGGGGTTGTAGCCTCCTTCTGGTTGGAGCCAGAGAATTCAAGGAGTTGAAGCCTAAGAATAGGGGGTTGTAACCTCCCAGGTGCAGCTAGAAAATTGGGAATTTGGTGCTTCCAATGAACATGTTCTTTTGACATATAGAAAAACATTTAGTGGTTTTCTCCCATTTGGGTTTCCACATAAATCTTGGTGTATTGTGAATTTGATGTGATATTGTTCATGTGATATTGCTTATGATTATACTACTGATGATATATTGAATGATAAAGATAAATTGTTGAACATTGTTGAAGAATATACATTATGGTTAAAAGTAATAAAAGTTTTCATACTGATTCACCCCCCCCGCCCCCCACTCTCATAATTCCAACAATTCCCTACAACATAATTACAGGAGCATGCAAAGAAACTTAGTCATATTGAATTGGTGCTATCTTAGTTTTTGGTTGAAGTGTTACATGGTTTCCAGACGAGTGTGACACATGAACTACAATTGCACATGATTTCAAGGTCGATGGAGTTGACAAAGGCAGTCACAGATAAGGATGTGTTGCAAGTAGAATGCGATCAACTTAGGATGAAGCAGGATGAGGATGTATAGAAGACAGAGAGAGTGGAAAAGGCAGTCCATGGGGTGTATAATGTCATTCCATAAATTCTTAGGGAGGAAGATGCCCCATTAGAAGAACATGTGACAAAGATCAGTGAATCCATTCAGGGATTCCACACAAAGATGAAGAAAGAAACTGTAGAGAACATCAAAATTCTGGAAGCAAAGTGTGCCAATCTATACAAAGAAAGCACGAGAGTATGGACTCAATTAACAGAAGACATGGAACTGCAGGAAATTGGAAAGAATCTACAGGCTATGAAGGACAAGGTGCATAAGTTTAAGGAAGTGATGAGCACATTACCACCAATATAGATGATGGCAACAATGTAATATAATAGAAAATTGTACTCATAGATGAACCAAATGAGGGCACAATAGCAGGTTCACACACAAAAGATCGAAACACTGCAGGAAGAAGCATACAAGGTGACAACAGAAGTAGAATATGCGTAGGGCATGGTAAAGCATTTAGTGCAAGAAAGTGCAGAAAATTTGAGGACCCATATTACTGTAGAGACAGTTAAGGGAATTGCACACCAGGAAACACAAGCAAGATAAAATATCAAAACTACAAGGGAGACATTTCAGAAGTTCATGGAGACCTGGAAGAAATCCTGAAGTGGCTCAGGATGAGCCACTGGTGAGTGGTGGGGGCCTTTTGGAGTAGGAAATTTTGGGTAAGTTTTGGGAATCATGCAGAAGAAAGCCACACGACACGTCGACAAAGGAGAAGCGCATGGAAAAGACAATTAGTGCATATTCAAGGGAAAATGCATGGAAGGAAGAAGTTAGTTAGTAGTAGTTAGACCTTTTGGTCCATTTTGTAATGGGATAAGCCCTAATATCAATGTATAAATATGTATGGGTTTTGGGTAGAAAGGAGACATAAGTGAGTGAAATCATAGAGTGAGAGAATGAGTGAATGGTATGAATAGAGTTTGGGATTATTATTGTATAATGAGATAAGTGTGCATTGTATGCATAGACAACTAGGAAATTTTGGGTAGAACTAATGTATCTTATATGAGTACAGTGTGCCCCTGTTGTAAGGAATGAATATACATGAATAATATATGAATCCAGTCATTGTGGACATAGCTTAGTTGGGGTGAACCACGTTAAATTCCTTTGTTATTATGTGTGTGTTGTTATGATCTGCTGGTTTACTTTTCTTTTCATACGTTATGATGTTGTTATAATTTCACACACATGGTATATTTCATGTTGAATGAATGCTAAGTAAGAATGAATGTTAGAACGGTCTCCATTCCCTTCATGATTGTGGAAGCCTGGTTCCTACAGTCCCATAGGTACCTTGGGTGAGACTTCACTTGTTTACAGGTGATGCCAAAAGGAATGGTATCTTGAGATTTGTTGGTGAATTAATGTTGAACCTTGGGTATGCCCACTGCGCGCCAACAATGTGCTTGCTTTCTTTTTCGGGTTTCTACTCCAACACTTTTATATCCAATGATTTATTCTTGTTGATGATTCTTCTAAACTTGATGGGGGTCCTAAAAGGTGTCTGAAAATATCGATGGTTGTTTTCTTCTTGTTCTGTTTCTGGTTTCTTCTCTTCTTGTTCTTGTTCTTCTTCCTCTTCTTCTTGCTTTTGTGCTTCATTTTCATGTTCTTCAAAGATGTTTGAATTTCTGCTTTCCTTCCTAGTCTTCAACAAGTTTGTTTCATCAACTTTTACATTGATGCTTTCCACTATCTTGTTGAGTCTTAGATTGTATCACTTATATGGTTTTCTTTTGCATGAGTACCCAACAAATATGCCTTCCTTCGGGATTCAAATTTCTCAATCTTTTTGTCTTCCCTTTTTATGTAACACTTGCTTCCAAACACTCTAAAGTGGTTGAAATTGGCCAATATTCCTTTCAATAACTCATATGGAGTCTTATCAGTATTACTTCTCCTTTGTTCAAGATATGAATGACTATATGCATTGCTTGTCCAAAAAGATACCACTTAGCTTGGAGTCATTCAACATGGTTCTGACCATTTCTTGTATAGTTCGATTTTTCCTTTCAGAAACTCCATTCTATTGAGGTGTTCTAGTTGTTGATAATTTTCTTTTTATTCCCCGTTCTTCACAAAAATCCTTGAATTCATTTGAAGAAAAATCACCTCCATTATCTGATCTTAAGAATTTAATTTTCAAATCAGTTTCATTTTCAACCAGCTCCTTGAATACCCTGAAACATTCAAAAGCTTTTGAATTCTTCTTGAGGAAGCAAACCCAGTTCATTCTGGTGTAGTCAACAATGAGTAGCATGAATTATTGTTCACCATCCAGTCCTTTTGTTCTCTTGGTCCCACATACATCAGTGTGTACAATCTCCAATGGTTTTTTCGTAGAGTATTCCTTTGTCTTGAATTAAACTTTTATTTGTTTTCCATGCTGACAGTGCTTGCACATAGTATTTGTTGGCTTCATAATTTCTGGCATTTCTCTTACAACTTGATTCTTGCTGATCTTGACAATATTATAAATGTGTATATGGCACATTATCCTATGCCAAAACCATCTTTCATATTCTTTTCCCAAACAACATCTTTCTTCTTCGATCTCATTCAAGATGTATATGTTGTTTGGAGTCCTTGTCGTTGTTGCCACTAGTCTTCATGATCCTTCTTTCCTTATTTCAAATTATTTTGAATTGAATATAAGTGCATGTCCCTGATCACACATTTGACTCACACTTAGAAAATTATGCTTCATATTTTCAACAAGTAGGACATTTTCTACCACAACATCTTTGTTTCCAAGACTGACTATGCCTTTTCCTATAATTTTGGCTGAGTTATCATTACCACATGTGACAGACCCCTCTTTTTCTTCATTTGTTGTTATAAATATGTTTTTTTCTCCATTCATATTATTTAAGCATCCGCTATCAATATTCCAATGGATTCTTCTATTTTGGGCTTGTAAGGCAAACCCACATTCCTCAACCTTCAAATATTCTTGCTTCCTTTTCCAAGTTCTTTGTTGTTCCCCTATATATGATTGAAAGGAACATGCCTAGTTTCCCTTGAATAAACTATCAAATCACTTATACAATTTTTGGCTGTCCAAAATGGTTGCATTTGTAGCATTCAATTTCATAACCCAGAGCACCAAAACTATTATAATTTATGTCAAACACCTCACGAGGCTTTTTGGGATAATTTCCTTCATAATGATTCTTGGGATTCTCATAGATACTTCTGTTCCAGGTGTTTCTACCCTTTTCATAGGCTCTACAATTTATGGCTTTATGCCCAAAATTATTGCAAGAATAACACAATCCAAGAAAAATATTTTGGTACATGGGTGTGGGTGGTCTTCTAGTTGGTGTTGTTTATGAAATCATGATCTTCTTCTTGGGTCTTATTAATTGTTGTTTTTTGATTCCATGTTCTTATGAATGAACGATATTCTTCTTGATTCTTATTTATTTATGGTTTTTGTATGTCCTCCTTTAGAGGCTTGCATTCTTCTTTCTTGATGGAACCCTTGATAGTTTTTGCATAACTTATTTTCTCTTCTTAATTTCCTATCATCATAGAGTTTGAACCCTCATAAAAATTATTTTGTTTGTATCCAAGTCCATACTTGTCATAGAATGGTTATGATGATTTCATTTAGTATTTTGGTGCTACAACCAAAATTTAGTTGTATGTACTTTTTCTATAGTTCCTTTCTTAGTGAGACTATTTCAGCTTCTAGATTCTCTATTATTTTCTTCTTTTCTTCCTGTTATCACTCTATAATTTGCCCAAGGCTGTGGAGGCAGTCACAGAGGCAACATCAAAACCACTTCGAGTCTTGGATCTATCCCTCCAAGACTTAGAGAGGGATCTATTTGTCTGATATAGCTTTATTTGGAATAGGATATTAGGCTAGCTATAATGTACATGGGTTCAGAGTTTGGATTTTTTAATTGGTTTGGTTGGAGCGGGAGAAAATGGCCATTGGGTAATGGGGTCATAGCCTGAAGTTCAATAAAAAACAAGTTCTACAGACAAACTTACAGGGAAAGGTAGGAAAATCACTGGATTCTTCATAAGCTTGAGGTATGGCAGAGGGGGGAAATGTTAAGAAGTCAAATTAAAGACAGAGAAGTAAAGAATTCCGCATTTAACTTTCAGTGGAAAAACATTGAAATTGTTTTAAACTGGGAACATGTTGTTTTTACACAAATCCTGATCTTAAATCTCCTTAAAAAAATATAGAAGAGAAACATATATGAAAACCGAGGAAAAAAAAAATCACAATGAGAAAAACTTCACCAATGGATTTGACACAAGAATCCTGTAACTACTGTGACTGTATTATTGGATTGATGAAATACAGAAAGCTCTGTGAGCTCTAATACAAAGTTCAATCATGGTCCCTCCCCTTCTCGGGTGCCAAAATCAACAACCTTTTACATTAAAATCATATGAATAAATAGGAGAGACCCCCCAACAAGTTTTTGAAGTCGGATTCAACCGCCTTGGCAAAAAATAGCAACAAATCCCCAAAAATCCAGAACTGTCCACCATGAAAGACGGGCTGAATTTCGGCAAAAAAGGGGTCCGCACAAACATTTGCTTCTCTTCAATTCTAACACCTGGGAAAAAAATGAAGGAGGTTATTGTATATGGGCATGTTATTTACAAAAACCTCCTTTGGTTTTTCCAAATTCGACTCTAGCTCTCTGTAACATCTCCCGCAAAATCAAGACCGTAACAGAAAAATCAGAATTCTGGAAAAATAGGGCTCGAAGATGGATTTGATTCTCCCTGCTCATGGAACCTGTTCAAAAAATGAGAGAGGTTTTTGTTATTCATCCTGTTACAGAGAAAAAAATCTCTTTGTTTTTCAAAATTCTCTTTGTTTTGCCTAGAATCGCCTTTAGAAATCGGCTGGTCAAAAATGATGCGAAAGCGGTTTTTCTGGCAAAAGTGGTAATTTTGGACCCCCCTGAGGTGGTAAGCGGTTTTAAGGGGGGGGGTCCGCTGGAATGTGGAACCGACACCTGTCCATGGTTGGTTTTATTGGAAACAACTTTTTTGACCCCCCA
>ML782694.1:269546-286753 GCA_009831015.1 Picea engelmannii | reverse complement strand
CTTATTGGTCTAATTACACTAACTTTATTAACCTTATTAATTTATTGTTCTTTTTGTTTATCCTAAGTTTGGTTTATGCATGGATGGGTGTTGGGATAATGGAGGATGATGTCATGAGGCAGGGGCGGTATGGTATTTCTAGTATGGTGGTAAGTTGGAAAGGTGGTAATCAGGAAGAGTGGTAAGCAATGAGTGGTATGGAGCAGAGGAGGTCTGATGCAATGGATTGATGACACGTTGGGACAAGGCCTGTCGGAAAAACCACCTCATTTCGGACCACCCCCCCACCGTTAAAGGCAGAACGATTGAGGGGGTCCAACATCGCCTGTAGACCGTCCATCTGCGCGCTGTCATGATGACCGTAGATCTGTGTGCACTTTTTAGTCACCATTCCGGACCCCCCCCCACCGTTAAAAACAAAACAGTCGAGGGGGTCCAGAATCCACTGTCAGTTGTTGATCTACGTGCCGCTAGATCAACCGTCGATCTAAGCGCATTCTTTATTCTCCAGGCATGAATGCAGCAAAAACTTAGGTTTAGTTCTTTTTGTGGGTTTTGTGCGCTGCTTCCCTTGCTTTTGTCTCCATGGGATTGGGAAACACCACTCAACGTCAAAAATCATGAATTTTCTTTTCTTTTCCTTTCCTTGAAAATAATTTGCAGAAATTAAATATTATTTGCAAGCCAAAATACATCCAGAGTGAAAATTTTCCAGTCACCAGATGATCCTATGAATTATAGGGTTATAACACTTCCAATTGTCTCTTGAATGTTTCTTCAATCACTTTGGCTTGCTCCAACTGTATCCTTATATCTATGATAGTGTTTTTGGCTTCTTAGGAATTTTTTCTAGGGTTTTGAAATCATTCCTTCAGTTTACTTAACTCTTCTTTGAGAGACTTGTTTTTCTTCCTTGTTATTCTTGGATCATTTAAGGCACTGATCAATTCTTCCTCAATATTCACTTATCCTTCTTATTCATAGTCTCCTTCATTATTTTTAGTAGTTTCCTCTTGAGTCTCTAATGCATTGAAGAGTACTCTTCTTGAGTCACTATCACTATCATCATATTCATCGGATGAGGAACTATTGTCTTCTCAATATAGGTTTTTCTTTTAAAAAAAATCTCCCTTTGTTTCTTTCCTTGTATCTTTTCTGATATTTCTTTTCTTTCTTAGGAACTTCTTCTTCATCACTATCTAAACCCCTCACATGAGGAAATTTGGAAGCAAAATGGCAAACTTTACCACAATTAAATCATTTGAAAGGAAGATTACCTTTGTACTTATCGGTTCCTATTTTTAGCTTTCTCACAAACTTGGCTTCTTCATCATTGTTTGAATCATGGCTATTGTTGGAGCAGGGTTTTGACCTGGGCTTGTTCTTTCTTGTCTTCTTGGAGGATTTGAAAGTTGCTTCCCTTCTATATGGATTTTCTTGTTTTGTTCTCATTTCATATGTTGTAAGTATTCCATGTAATTCATCCATGCTCAATGTAGCTAGATCTTGTATTTATTCTAGAGATGATATTTTAGGGTCAAATCTCATTGGGAGAGATCTTAGTATCTTTTTCACAATAAGTAAATTTCCAATATTTTCTTCTAGTCCTCTTTTAGTATTCATAATTTCATCAACTCAGAGAAAATGAGTTGCAATATCTTCATATTTCTTCATTCTCATATGTTAAAATTGTCCTCTTTAAGTTTGAATCTTGTCCCCTTTTACTTTAGCATCTCCTTCATAAACATTCTTAAGCGTGTCTTAGATTTCCTTTGCAAAATCACAATGCATAACCTTAACGAATTATGAACATGTTAGACCACTTAGAATGGAATTTATAGCCTTTGAATTGTATTACTGAGATTTTTCCCAACATTATCTATTGGGGGAGAAGCTGGTGCAGTGTATCCATTTACTACATCTTACAAAACATCAAATCCTTGTTCCTGCAAAAACGCTCTCATTATTATGCTCCAAAAAACATAACTTTTCCCATCAAACAATGGTGTTCCATTTTTTGCAAGTTCTCATTTTTTATCCATGATATTCCTTCCAATGGTTATACTATTCTTGAAGGAACCCACTTTGATACCAATTATTAGAATATTCAAGAATACTGGGAGAGGCAGGGGGGGGTGAATTGGTATAGATTTATTTCAAAAATTTTAATCTTCAAGCACTACATAAACATTAACAATTAATCATGGAATTCATCATCACATAAACTCATACACATTGCACACAAAGTTTTATGTGGAAACCCAACACGGAGAAAACCATGGAAACTTTTCTTAAGTAGTTTCAAGATTTTACAAGCACGAACTTGAAGGAAGCACCCACTCCCTGAGTTTTCTAGAACCTACTAGAAGGAGACACAAATCCCCTTGTAATATTTTAAATTATGATACAATATCAAATCAACCTTCAAATACAATCCCAAAATCACTTCTTAAATCTGCATACTAAACTGCTCAGAACTGTACCTCAAATATGTAAACTTGTAAAATTTGCCACGAGCTCAATTTTTTGTTTATGATTCTAAAAATTGGACCTCAAATATAAGGAGGTGTTTTACTTCTAATGCAACAAGTTTAATTCAATTTGGACCTATCAATCTTCATAAATAACCGTTTTATCTCGAACACATGTTTGGGACTAGTTTCTGAATTAGGCACAAACCCTAACTTCCAACAAGAATAACTCCATACTTGTTATGAATCAGGATATAAAACTTGTACTCAATCTTCTTCAATATATTCCCTAAAATCCTACAATTTTATCTCCTTGAATCATCCCCGAAAAAAAGTTATAGCAAAAAATGGAAAGATGACTTGTTTTGAAGAAGAAACCCCTAGTTTTAAAAACCCCAACTTCCACTAAGTATAACTCCAAATATATAATGAGTCAAGATCTGAAATTAGTACCCAATATTCTTCGCTATCTCTTATAAAACAACTCCAAGTTTTTCTATCTGAATCATTCTTGAAAAAATTTATGTCAAAATTTCCAAGATGACCTACAAACAAAAGCCTAGAACAAATCATCCCAAGACTTCATCTTCCCTTGGAATTTCTCCCTTCTTCACTTCATCTTCCCTTGGAAATTCACTTTTCTACGCTAAAATTCGCTCCTCTTCCTTGGTTAGGTCGAATTGGTGTGATGCAAATGAGAAATGAGGCTCCTCTTATTTATATGAGTCTTCTCCACATCAGGGGGCGTGACCAAGTGCTATGGGGAAAATATCCCTATACTGGGTCTAGGTACATGAAGAGCATTGACTTACCTTAAAAGATTGTTCTACCCTTAAGATACCCTAAAACTATCTAAACTGAATGACAAGAGAGACAGAATAATTTCAATGGGTGCACCTTTAGTCCTTGCAGCTGGTGTAGACTTCTTTCGTCTTTGCATCTTCCTAGATTGTGGGTCTCTTCCCAAAGATGACCTGCAAAATCTTAGGAAAACGATGCTACAAAACATACACTCTATACTTATCACTTTCAATGTTAAGATATAGAAATAAATGCATAAATCAATAAAATAATATAGACATAATGTTTTGGGACAATAATGAACTCTTTTACTAAGTTTCAAGACAAAAATGATTACAACCTTTGTTGACAATCGCTCCACGAACCAGGTCTAGGCTCCTCTATCGTGGTTGCAAGTGCATAAATACCATGCTTTCTTATCACAACCAACTTATCACTTAGTAAAGGATAAAGGATTGCATAAGGAGAAAGGGCTCGAGGGGAATGCCGAGGTCAAAACTCAGAATAGGATGCAAAACTTGGGCTAAGAAGGGGAAGGGATTTTGGCATAGTTTTCTTATTTTCTTGCTTGTCTTGTGAAATGACACCCCAAGAACTATTTTAATATGATAAAAATATGGTTATTCGGTTTGGGTACGGGCTACAAGGGGTAAAATGGTTGAGAAACCCTCGATAGCTCGTAAACTCCGTTGAATTCCTTGCAATTTTATATTTTTTGCAATTTTTGGAGGTAAACATGGGCTAACTAGTTTGCAACTCATGTATGTACGCGGGATAACTAGTATGCAGCATGCATGTGTACGTGGGCTATCAGTTCATCAAGGCACGTACATTTTCCAAAAAATAGTTTTTTAAGAAGAAGCCTCAACATAATTTTGGCAAATTATGTAAGTGGAAAGGCCAATGTCTTGTATGCACAGGTAAGGAATTTTTGGACTATAACAAATGCCCCCTAATGTGTGAGGTCAAAAGAGAAATTGATGGTCGAAATAACTTACAATATCTTTACAATGGGAAGGCACAAAGTCTAGTTATCCCAGGGAGAGTGTTCAAGAGCATGCCATCTACAAAACAATGATAATCTCTTTGAGGTGAGCATACCCGTGCTCGAGATGAACTAAGCATGTCTGCCAATCAAGTACACTGCAGATCCATGTCATATAAATTTCTATGAAAAATGTAGCCACGAGAAATACACAATGGATCTACATATCAAAATCATTCAACGATATGCAAGTACAATATAATATGCACCTTCAAGAAGCATTGATGCATGTGGTTGGAGATGAGGACGTCATAGCTTGAGAAAAAACTTCAATATATTCAAAATCTTGGGTAGGAGTACAATAAGAGTGTAAGAATCACTACCCTGAGGTCTTCGACATGTCGTTGGGGAAAGAAAAGAGAATCTCGATCACCAAGCGCAAAACTTCATTGATTTTGAATCCAAACTTGACTGGATTCTCAAGATGGCCAACTCATGAAATTCAAGAGACAAACTGCAAAATTGATAACTCATGTTGGATAAAAATTCCCTTGGAAAAAATCATGACAAAATGATGAGACTTAGGTAGTGTAATGTCGAAATAAATTTGTGACACAAGAGGCACCACAAACTCTCCATATGTTTGGAAGAGTAACCAAATGGAGGAGGACACAACTCTATGTAGCGATAAAAACTTCCTAAGGTCATACTAGATCCCAATGCTTTGCGAACAAACATAAGGATATGCTTTTTCCAAGGGCGACTATCTCGCTACCGAAAAAAAATAATGTATATCTCGTCCCCTCTTTTTGGAATATTTGATTTTTTTGTCTTTTTCAAATTTTTAACAAGTTTGAAAAAGAATAAATGAATGTTACGTTACAAAGGAGGAACGAGTGTCGCGGGAAAGAAAACTAGTTCCAAGCACATGGAACATACTAATACTCAGTGTAAGGAGACATGTGTAGGATAAGGACACTCGGGAAAAATTCCTCCATGGGTCAAGGTGTCAGATTGCAAGGGAAAAAGTGTTGCAAGGCTTGCATTTAAGGAATGCTTTGAAGGTTCATTTAAATAGCAACATGAAGCTGGAATTAGGCTAAAGACACAAGGATGAGACATGCGATGTGATTAAGCATGACACAACAAGACTCCTTCCATGTGAAGTTTTACGAGCCCAAAGAAGGTAAGCTCGGTGGTTTATCACGTTTAGAGAGTCTAAAAAATACTAAAAGAAGACTCTAGAGTGTTCCTTTTTCATAATTAGTCCAGTCAGTATGAAAAAGGGTTAAAATTATACTGAAAGGATGTCTCCTCAATACCATTTTAACGAGTGTGATTGAGACAAGATCACTCGGCTATATTTTCAATTTTAAGGAGTCTGAAAAGAACTTAATTATGGACTCACAACCTTTTTTTGAGTTTATTCTCCTTAGCTCGAAAAAGTATAAAATATAACTTAGGAGAACTCTCCCTTAGAGACAAGTCTCCCGAGGTGTACCTTTTTCCTAGATAATCTATTGGTCAGAAAAAGGGTTAAACTTATGCCAAATAGATATTCCTTCTGGACCAATTAACGAATGTGAAAGGAACAAGGTCGCTTGGCGATCTTTTCATATTTAGGGAGTTTGAAAAGAGATTAATTATGGACTCTGGGGGGGTTCCTTTTTTGTAGATAATCTCCAAGCCTGAAAAAGAGATAAATCAAAACCAAGGAGAATGGCTCTTTTTCAAAAATTTAGTCCCTCAGGCCCAAAAAAGGTTAAAATTACCCCTGAGAATAATCTCCTAGCGAACCGAAGCTCCTAGGGCATACCTTTATTCATAAATTAATCGTCCAGACCGAAAAAGGGGTAAACTACCGCCGGACAAGTGTGCCTTCAAATTTGAGTTTGACGAGCGTGAAGGGAAACAAGATCTCTCGAGAATATTTTCAATTTTAGAGAGTCTTAAAAGGGATTAAAGAAGACTCCGGGGGGGCTTCTTTTCTTAAGTAATCCAAAAGAGACCAAAAATAATAAATAATCTCTCGTTATATGTTTCTTTAAAATTTTAAACGATCCTAGAAGACAACAAACTATTCTCATGGGGAGCCCTCGGGTAAGATCCATAAAAGAAGAAGAAGAACGGGGCTTCAAAATGTAATCATGGCGGGACTAAAAGGACTCCCAAGCCTATGGAGAAAACTCACAGCATGGACACCAAAATGCAGCAAAGGATATACCTAGGTCATCCATGTAGAGGAAGGCTCTACCACCTACTTCTGACACTTCTAAAGCAACAGAGAAGGTTAGTGTCACAATTCAATAGGGCCAATCCTAAGGTGAAAAGAACCAGGAAACAGATAATGGAAAAATTGAAAGTTGGTAAAAAACTAACCTATATGCCATCTTCGAGGTTAATACATGTTAGAATGGATCGATACGATGAACAAAATTCAAATAAAAATGTCTCCAAGATCTTGCATACAAGGGCAATAACACTCATCCAAAAGTTAATAGATCCAATATAGATAGAAACTTCAGAAAATAAGAGGTGCTACTGAATACAAAACTTGAAAACAACAAACTTGGACTGTACAATATGGTACAAGGGACCGCACATCCTTATGGATCATGCATAGTATTGGTTCAAGTAGAGCCCAATGCTAGGCTCTGACCAAGAGTCTCTTCGCTAGTCTACCTGGAAATTTTCCCAAAAGGGAAGAAAAAACAAACCACGGTGTAAGTCTTCCCACGATATAGAAATCATGGTCATGGCTTCAAGGATAGCCTCATCCAAAGGAAATTCAAAATCTGAGAAATCACATGAAAGAGGAGGGGAGACAATCCCAAAGGGTGAAGCAAACTTGCCATTCCATATGACGATGAAGATTCTGGCTAGGACTGACATAGTCTATCAATGAAGAATCACAAGCATGAGAGCTTGAGGATCTACAAATAGTGAGATCAGAATAAAAAAGAGACTCAAGATCACTTAGACCAAGAGGGGGAAGCAAGGGCTCCCATGTCCCCATTGGATAAACTAATGGATCAATTGTTGAGACCAAGTCTCGAGAAGGAAAACATGAGTGATCAAGTTCCCACTCAGGAGCAATTAAACATCAAGGATAAGACACCACATAATTAATATTTGGCGGGGTAGAGTCTACACAAACACTAGGAACATATAAAGGGGAATCCTAAACTAATGTCGAATTAGGATGGTGATTATCATATGCCAACTGGTCGATAGTGACAATGCTTCCATTGTGAGGGAAATGCATCACCCGAAAGAGTGTATACACCACAACATTCATAGCATATACATAATCATGGCCGAGAAGCATATTGAAATCTAACGGGCCTTGTACTACTATAACATCGAAAAGGACAGACTTCCCACCTAACGAGATAGGCAGCTGAGGAAGAATCCCCAAATATTCACTAGGACATATTTCAAAATCCAATAGCTCATGTGATGCAGAAACAAGCTCGGGAGAACCCAAAGCTTGCCAAGCCGAGGACAATAAAATAATTGTGGAGGCTCCTTCATCTACAATACATCGGTAAATGGTTTTTGAATTAACTTCAAACCTTATTTGAAAGGGTGCATAAGAAGGAAGATGAGGCTCAACAAGGTTATTCCAGTCAAAGGAAACCATTCTAGGATTTGGAGGGGTGTGCTCGAAGTGATCGTAATTCCCCCTTGTTCTGAAAGTGTTGAACTAGAAATGCTAAAAGCATAGTTGGTAGACACATCAATCCCCATCAGAAGAGTGGGATCAGCCAAATATTTCATTAGCATGACCACTTTGGTAGAATCGACACTCTCCAAGAGAAGAGTGGGATCAATCGAAGATTGTATCGACGTGACCACTTTAGTAGACTCGACACTCTCCAAGAGAAGAGTGGGATCAGGCGAATATTGCATCAGCACGATCACTTCCTCAACCATTGGTTGAATAGGCTATGAGACAACATGGTCTAAAGGTGCATCAGCCCCCAAAAGAGGAGTGGGATCAAATGAATACTGCATCAGCATGACCACTTTATCAACCACTGGCTAAATAGGTTGCAAAACAACATGGTCTAAAGGAGCATCTCTCTTGAAAAGAGGAGTGGGATCAGCTGAAGATTGCATTGGCATGACCACTTTCTCAACCACTGGTTGAATAGACTGTGAGGAAACCTCAGAAGACTCAGAATTAGAAGAGCTTGTAGACAGAGACCACAATCTTTGTGCCTCTGGAAGGCCAGGGCATAAATGAGTAAGTTGATCTCCCTTCCAAAGCTTACAAGGGAACTTAGGCTTACGTCCTATCCTTCTAGGTTTCTCAACATAATCAATGCCCCCATCATGACTAGCAGTGGTTGGTTTCTTGTCCTCAACATGACTCGTAGAGGTTGTTGACAACTCTACAACATGACTAGCAGAAGTTGTTTGTTCAATTCGAGTATGACTTGCAGGGACTAGGCTTGTTCCACCAACATGACTTGCAGTGGTTGGTTTCACATCTCCAACATGACTTGTAGAGGTTGGTTATTGGTTGATATCATGACTCGTAGAGGTTACAGACCTATCACTAGTATGACTAGTAGTGATTGGATTTTTTCCCCCAACATGACTTGCAAAGGTTGGGTGCTTTCCCCCATCATGACTTGCAGACGTTGGGTGTTGGTCTTCAACATGACTTGTAGAGGTTGACAACCTATATCCAACATGACTGACAGAGGTTGGCGATTTCTTCTTCCTATTCTTCCTCTTTCTATTTTGTTTAGACCTCTGGTTACTAGTAGCCGGACTTTCACCAGAGAAGGCAGAATGAGGAGAAGAAGACTTTGTTGATGTAGGAACATCAACATTATTCCCATGAAATAAGGTTCTTAACTGAGAAGCATCAAGAGAATTAGGGACATTTGGAATGGTACCCAACCAAATTGGCAATCCCACATTCAACCCAAGAATGTACAACGTGGCCATCAAAGTGACACCAACGTTTCTAAAGAAAGGAAAAGCGAAAGAATCCCCTTGTGAAGGGGTTCCTTGGTTGGTATTGTCATGAAATTTTTCCATGAATATCTTATGCATAGGTTCTTCCCTTGCGGAATCGTTCAAGTCCGTAAAAGTCTCACACACTGACTCGGGCGAACCAATGTTATAAAAAATACGCTTATAAGGAGGCGGCTCCACATTTCTAAGAAGAAGACCGAAATGTCCTCATGACTGGCGAAGTGGGCGGTCTACCACCTTAGGTCAGAGACCCAAAGCAATGAATGACTAACTCACTATGGAAAAATAGGGAGCGCAGAGCACTAAAACGAAAATCCTAAAAGATAAAAACCAAACAAACTACCCTTTCGAATGCTTCTGATCTAGGGAGATGAATTCTTGATTGTCCAAAGCATTCATAAAGGAAAACGTTTGGTCAGAAGAATAAGTTACCCAAACCTCTGACCGATGGTCCCTTCGGGTGTCTCCCATAAAATACAAAGTTGGCCTCAGGTACCGTGATACACCCCTCACAATCACCTGTGTGTCAACCTATATAATGGAAACTAGGTCACCAACTTGTAATCAACAATCAGGGGGGTATAGTCAACAGTTGGGCGGGTGTATGGGAAGGGTAACTAAGCCTAAAGATCCTCTTGAGGCATGAAATGAAATAGGGATAGAATCACTCTTAGAGTACCTTGGACGGATCCAACTGTCTCATAGGTATGACACAAGTCGAGCCAGTAATGCTACATGATTCACCCCCAATACACACTCTCCCAAATTCTTTTTTGGGATCATGAGTGGATATCTCTGTCACCGTCCTCCACGTGGCCTCATGTTTAACTCCTATGTGAGAGGAGCTTCATGGATTGAGTAATTACAAAGTGGATTTTTTACACCCTAGCACAGACACCTAAGTTAATTTTTGGTTGGTGTTGGAGAGTTTACCTCTCCACACCTAATCGAAGGCCCTAGCCAAAGCTATTGGTGAACCGTAGAAAAAGTGTTACTAATATATTTTATTAGCGCGTTCATTTTAGGGGCTTTTCTTGCTCAATGAATGGAAGTGAAACTGATTTTGTTTGAGACTCTTGAAAAAATGAAACTTATAAGAACACTGGAAAATAAAACTTTACACTAATCTTTCAAACCTAAAGATGCAATCTTTTCTCCTTTCCATGAAAAATGCACATTGCAACTTTTGAGTGAAACAAAAGAGAAAGCGAAAGGATTTTCTTTCTTTTGAAATGATTTCAAGATGAAAATAAAACACAACCCTATGCTAATTCCTTTTCCTTTTTCAATTAACAATGCAAAGCAATGCAAAGTAAGAAAGAGACCTAAACAACTAGGTTTTTATTTTATTTTATTCCAATCAAAGAAAAAATAGCAAAATATGCTAAAAGAAACTACAGAATAAACGATTCATGGACTGGGATTTTTTTTTTAAATGCAACTCATTTTTCTTAAAATTCAAGCTAAAAATAAGTAAAAAATTCTTGGAAACACAAAGAGACAAGAGTATTTCTTTTTTTTTTTATTTCATAAACAATCTGAGCTTGCAAACTATCTAAACCCCAAATAACAAAATATTTTGGAACTCAGGAAGACCTAGGAACCACAAGTTTCCAATAGAAAAAGTAAAATCTTTTGAAAAAATTCTCCAAAACAACAGAGACGCGTGTTGTGCATGTCCATCCTGCATATGTACGCGGGTTTTATAAAATGAAGACCGTGTATGTATGTGTGTTGTATAGAGAATACGGCTTGTACACCTCTGTAAATTTTCAAAAAAAGAAAATGTTTGGACAAAAAACTTGGGAAAGGGAATCTGGTAGGCACCTAGAAGGTGACCAGAGACCCAACCTGACTCATAATACTCAGAATACTCAGAAAGAAACTGAAAATCAAATCAAACCAATATCTCCCACTAATACCCTAGAGAGACTCTCCAGTGGAGTCGCCAATTCTGCTATGGGGAAAATCCCCCTATACTAGGTTTAGGTACATGGAGAGCATTGACTTCCATTAAAATATTTTTCTACCCTTAATCTACCCCAAAACTATCTAAACAAAATGACGAAAGAGAGGAAAGAGGGTCAATGGGTGTTGGCACAGGGGCAAACCCGGGGTTTAACTCTAACAACGCACTAACAAGCCCTAACTACTGGCCCTTTTGGCAACACCTGTGAAGCAGATGCAGTCTCACCCGAAGTAGCTATAGGGGGTTGCAGGACACATGTGTCTACAACTAGAGGAAATGCAGAGTAGATTCACAGCAACAACACACAGCCACCTAGTTATCCTTTATCTTCCTTAAGCCTACTGCACAAGTTACATTTAAGATCTAACACAATATCACAATAGCAACATATAAAATGAAAAAGAACACAACATCAATCACACATAACACAAGATATACGTGGTTCACCCTCTCCCTAGGGATACGTCCACAAAACTGTGCTTTATGATATATTAAGATGGAAGCATACAGTTCTTATTTGCATTCTTAGATAGCAAATATTCTCTTCTTCTCTCTCTTTCTCTCCCCTCCCCGTGCACCCAGCTGCAGGGTTGATCTTTGCACCCAGTTGAAGATCTTACAATACCAGAAGGCCCTCACACACAACACTTCTCTCTCACACGATAGTACTCACTCGATCATACAATAAAAATGAGCCCTCAACCCACTCAGCACCAACCCATCCCAGGTCCTTTAGACCTTTATTTATACATTACAATAGCTCTCGGACACCCTTAGGTTAAAACCTAAGTGTCAAAACCCTAGATACCCAAACCCTAGGTTTCTAAAACCTTAGGCCAACTTGACACATGTTTTCAAGTCTTTTCCAGCCTATATTTCCTTCCTTCATGCGCGGTGCTTCAAATCATATGTTGACATCTTCTTTCGCTTGTTGAGTTGTCCACGATCCCTCTTCCTTGTTGATCTGTCATCCTCAATCTCCTTGTCCAACGACTTGCTTTCTCTTACTTCGCTCTGTCTTTTCTGCTCTTTTGCTCACTTCGACCTAGTATAAGTCACTTTGTCTTCCGCACAGTTCACATTTTGTCTTTTCTCCCTTAATATTCGCTTTCTTCCATAACCAAGGTCCAACAGGCCCCCAACACTCACCTGTGACTCATCCCAAGGCACTTCAGGTCTGAAATTTCTGTTTCATTTCAACTTCAGACTGCGTAGGGAAGCCTGTGCTTTTTGTTTTGTCCCTCCCTTCTATGTGCAGAATGTCTTTTCTGTGTCTAGCACCCAGTTTCAACTACACCTGGTACCTAGACCCTTTTCCTTTTGCTTTTACTAAGAGCTGTGAGGCAGTCGGTTTTCATAATAAAATTTCAACTGGATTCCATTCACCAAACCTTCCTTCCATTCTCTAGTCAAAGTCTTCAACTGCGCAGCTCCTCCTTATGTAACATAGGCAATCTCATATGGCCCAAGCCAATGCATCCTGAACTTCCCTGGATGCCTCATGAACTTACTGTCATATACCAATACTATATTTCCTTGCTTGCACGATTTCTTCTTGATGTGCCTGCCATGGTAGGCCTTTTCTCTTTCTTTCTGAACCTACTGGTGAAATCTTGCAATAAATCTATCTTCTTCCAGTTCGACCAACTGCACAATGCCAGTGTCATCCATATCTGTAAAGGCTACAATTCTTAGACTAGGAACCAAATATTCCATGGGTACAACTACTTCTAGACCATAGACCAATTTAAAGGGGGTCTGCATGGTCAGTTTCTTGCAAGTGGCTCTATAGGCCCATAATACTACTGGTACTCTCAAATCCCAGTCATCCCTGCATATCTTCATCAACATTGTCTCCAAGATCTTATTGAAATCTTCAATTATCCCATTTTCTTGTGGATGATAGGGTGTTCTCTTCTAATGGTGAACTTCAAATTCTTGAGTCAAGGCTTCAATATTTTGTGAATAAAATGTGCACCTTGATCGCTCATAAGGATATTTGGGCATCCAAACCTGGTTATAATATCATCAAATATGAAGCGCACATGCTTAGTTGAACTATAGTCCTTAATTGCTCTTGCTTCTGGTTTCAAAGGGATCCTCATTTCTTCCATGGGTCCTTTAATGCCCTTCTTATTAGTGAACTTGGTTGGGAACAAGTCCTGATATTCATGCAATAATTCTGTGATCTTGTCAATAGTGGCAACATCCCAATAATCTCCAACATTTGCAATCTTTGGTGTTTATTCTGTCCCAATGTTGACTTTTTTTATTTTGATTGGTTGTCCAACAAAACGTAGTTCGACTCCTGGTCCTTCTACATCTCTTTGGCCTTTTGTTTCTGCGATGTTCACATTCCTAGGATCATCGTCTTCAACTGCATTGATATTGTAATAGCCTTGCAACTTCTGAAGAGGTGCATTCCATTCATCCTCTTATTTCTCCAAAGGGAGTCTAGGTGCCTCCTCGAACACTTTTTGTCTTACAACCTGTACTGCCTGATCTACTGTAGGATATTGACTTTCAAACAAAAAGGTATTTACAAAGTTATGGGTCATACCTTCCCAATCTGCAGTGATGAGGCGCAGTTCTACTTGAAGATACTAGTTGATGGGAGTTGTGTCTAGTGTGTTAATGAATTTGTGTACCCACTGTTCTTGAGGAATGTTTCTCCGGGCTTCCTCGCAACTTCACACATGGTCCTTCGGACAACTTCGACCCGTGTACCTAACTTTGCAACCTTCTACTTGCTCTAAAAATCATGTTCTCATCAAAGTGAGACATTGTACCCAATCTGTAATATTGTTTTTGTGTGTCCCCCACCATCTCCCTGGAGTTGATTTTAGGGCCTCATTCATTGCCAACAATCTTTGTTGTGTTGGTACAATTTCTTCAAAGTTCACTAAGAATTCTTCTAAGTGATTCAGACCATCAAAGGTGGGAAAGTTACTTATTGTTGTGCTGATCCACTGGACTTCTCTGGTTAATCTAGCACATATCCTTATAGATACTTCATACATTTTGTTCTACTAGTTCTTGAGTGCTTCTTCTGAATTTGATGAGCATGCACTGTCACTTTGCCAGCTTAGGTTCCCATCCACTATAGGATTAATGTAATCTTGTTGTTTGGTTGTTAATTTGTATATGTTTTCTAGTTTGTATGTGCGGTCTTCTTCCCTGATGGGTTTTGTGTATCTCTGACCTTCATCAAGATCCAAAGGTGCAATGACCCTAAGGCTATCTCCATCAAACATCATTCTTCTTTTCTTTAAATAAACCACAGTGGAATTATTGAAATCCCAATCAATTCCTAACAACACAGGATAAGGACAATTATCATCAACTATCTCAATCACCTTAAAGTCTGCAAATGTCCTTACTCCATCAATTTCCATAGGGACATGCTCCAGTCTTCCAAAGGGGCTTACAACTTGTTGATTAGCCATCCTAAGCCTGATAGGGGAATATATCAACTTAGGTTTTCCAATCAATGCCCAGGTCTGCTTCGTCATGACATTGACCTCCGACCCTAAGTCGAGGACCACATAGTCTATATCGTACTCTTTGATCTGAGAATTAAGGTGTAGTTCTTTATTTTTCCTTCCCTTCTTGGATATATGATGTACTACTTTATTCAGCAAAGGATCTACCCTTCCTACCTCATACTGTCTGACCAAATTTTGTAGTTCTTGTATGGCTTTTTCATCTTTAATCAACTCAATAAATGTATACAAGAAACTGATAAGTTTACTCACCTATTTTCCATCTCTGAGCGAAGTAGACTAATCAAATGCCAGAGGCATTCCATATTATATTACTTCTGATCAAACCTTTGATGAAGAAGCTTGATCTCTTCCGAATTCCTTTCTTTCTTCCTCAAATATATGCTTCTCTTTCCTTGGGTCAAACTCTTGTGTCTTCTCTGCAACTTTCCTGAATCCTGATTCTTCTATAGTATTTCCTTGGATCACTCTATCTTCTCCTATAACAGGGCCTCCTCGTGTGATAAAAATGACTCTAGGATCTGCTTCGCAAGGTTATTATTTGATTAGTTGTATTTTCCGATTTCCTCCTCGTTTCTCTTGAAGCTTAGCCAGCAGTGTCAGACATTCCTCGATAACATGCTTGAATGAGTTGCAGTAGTTGCAAGTGGTACAAGGGTTCTGACAGTCCCTTGCCAAGTGTCCTAGTTGTGAACAATTATAATAGATGATCTATCCTCAACCTTGACCCATACCTCCTCCTCTTCCTCTTCATCGGAATCCACCTAGAGGGTTGAAGTTTCCTCTCCCAGGGGAATTATACTGTGCAGTGATTCCTTCTTGTTGTACTTCACCTTGAATTTTGTATATATCCCTTGGCCTTTCATGCATGAGATCGTAATCCCTACAATCCCTGTCATCGTTTCCTACCGACTTACAGAACGTGCAATACAGATTTGTGGGTGTTTGGACATATTTTTGCAGATAGTAACATTCACCAGGGCGATGTCGATTTCTACATACCTCGCACCAGGGTAGGGTAACTTGCTTCAAAGGGATCGGAGCTCCAGAGGCCAAGTATTCATGAAATAAGGGACAATGTTCCTTGTCATGTTATTATGATTTGCATCTGATACACCAAATGTCTTCTCTTTTACCTTTTCCCTTGTCTTTCTTCATATCTTCCACCTGCAGTGATAAACTAGTTAGCTGACTCAAGATTTGACTCATACCTGAGCTGGTTTCTCCCATAGGGGATGATTCTAATTTCATGGCGATCTGCAGTGCCTTAGCCTGCGAAGCAATATTTTGTTGCATCAGAGGAACTATGATGTGTGGAAAGAGGGAAACAATGAACCATTCCTTGTTCTTCTCATCTGGGATCTGAAAACTCAAATGGCCTGTCAAGGTCTTAAATCTCCGATCAAAATCCCACACAGGTTCAACTGTTCTCTGCTTGATTTATTTTATTTCTGTAATGCACACGACTCTGATTTAGGTTTCTTGAATTCGGTAGTTAGCACATTCTTAATGGAATTCCGCGGTTTAGGTGTAGCTCCTTGGACAAATTTCATGTACCAACTTAGTGCGTGATCTCTTAGGGTAGTACTGAACTGAGCTCGTTTGACAACTTCGTCGATGATATTCTTAATACTCCACATAGCTTCACATAGAAACCAATGTTGATTAGGATCTTCAGATCCATTTCCTCTAAAGGTGGGTAACCTCATCTCATCTGCCATAGATCTTCCTAGGTTTCCTGACTGAGTATGTGGTGGGATGCTAGCGACAGTTCTTTGAGCATTCTGATGACTTAGGTTACTTTAGTTACTTAACGTTGCCGAAGCAACAAGAGGAATAATAATACTTACTTCAACAGTCGGTGCAGTTATTGGAGTTTCTGGCTCCTCTCGGCGAGGTTCCTCTGTCCTAGCAGATTCTGAATGCTCTTTGTCTGTTAGATTTGCATCTTCCCCACTGTAGAACCCTTTGTCTCTGTAGTTCTGCTCAAACAGGTTCACAAAATGAACTGATCTGAACACTCTCCCACTACGCGTATGTCCAGCCTCTGTGTCGTTGTCGTTGTCTGAATTTTTGAACATTAGCTCTTTCGATCTGACCGATTACTGTATCTTCAAGATGTTCTTCTCATGCAATAGCATCTTGATCTTCAACTTCACAAAATGTAAAAAATTTCCTCTAGGTCCCTTAAAGAAATATCTCTCTGCTTGGCTATATGATTCCACTCTGTCAACAACAAACTCAATGATATAACCTCCGATGGTGCTATCAAACCAGTGATCTACTTCTCTTGACATGGCATTATCAACTCTCTTGACCTTCTTGATCAGTGTCATCGTCCAAATGCAAGATACCAGATATATAAAATATGCAGAACAGAAACAAAATGCTAGAAATGACAGAATAACAGTAAAATATCCAGCATAATCTTCACAATACACAGAAATGATATACGAAATAGCAACAGAAATAGCACTTTGAATCAG
>ML782694.1:224334-256497 GCA_009831015.1 Picea engelmannii | reverse complement strand
AAAGAAGCAATTCGTACCTTTTGTGTATGTGGCACATTATGGAGATCAAAGAATTGCTCCATTTGAAGTATCCATGTGATTGGGTCCTTGCCATCAAACTTCCTCATATCAATCTTAGGAACATGGTTGGTCTTCAAACCAAAATTGGAGTTTCTCCATTCTTGATTCACCTTCCTTGTGTCCTCATCATGAATTTCATGGGATGCATTTTCACTTTCAGGTGTCTTCTCTGTTACAAAATTTTTCGATACTTCCATGATCTCCCCTTTTAAACCATATATCTTAGTATCCAACTTAGCTTTCATTGAATCCATCTTAGTATCCAACTTAGATTCCATTGAATCCATCTTATTTTGTAGTTCATTTATGTCCCTACACATTTCTTCACCTTCATCAACAGTCCAAGTAGGATTTTCTGGAGGCTTATTTGTTGTAGAAGTTCCCTTTTTGGGTGGCATGTTGGCCAAGTATCACTTTTGAACCTTGATTTTGAGGTGGTTCTGCTAGACAATATTTCTTCTGTTGTATCTCCCAAGTTTCGACCCTTCTGGGTATGAAAATTTCTTTTATTTATTTCTCTGATATTTCTTCTCTACAATGCCATAGGTCTGATCAAAATTGGATGTGCCAAGTGGAATTTACGGTAACTTCCCCACAACTTGCCGATTTTTGGCCTTTCTAGGATATCTCACTTGTATAGTGTGCCCCGCACAAAATGATTGATATGAAATTCTAAAAGTTGCACCAGAAATACTACAGACTATCCATGATCCAATGAAACTAGTCCCATGAAATTTGGATACTCTAGGAAGAATTTATGATTTTTTTACCTGGAACACCTTCTTGAGACTAGTCAGATACCCTATCTTACACAGGGTGTATCTACAAATTTAAGATGACCCATAAGTTGAACTTTTTACCAAAGATACCTTGCTAATTTCTGTAAATATCCTCTGGATTTCAGGGTCTGAAACATTACAGAAAAGTTTTTATAGAAAAAATTCTGCAATGACTCAGTTCAGGATGATTCCAGAACCCTATATTGTACAGGATGTATCTCCGAAAGTATAAGCCCTCAGGAGCTAAATTTTGAACCCAACGTACCTTGATCTATCTACTAAATATCGTCCAAGCCGTTTCTTCTGAAACGTTGTAGAAAAAAAGTTATAGCGAAAATGCCAAGGTGTCTCAGATGTAGAAGCAAAACCCCAAGACCTTGAGCTCTGATACCATATGTTAAGAACCAAATATCAATATATCATAAAAAAATCCTCAGAGAAAGTACTCAATGCCTTGAAAAAGAGATAATTTCAGATAATAAGCCTCTTCGAGGGGGCAACCTCCTTTTACCCCACTTAAATGTTCAAGTACAAGATGATTCAAAATGAAAATGTCTCCTTGGTATATATAGGAGACTAGGAGGTATAATTACAACTAATGGCCTAAAGCCGACATAAATAAAATAACATTACTAATATAATATGCCCCAATTAAGGGGCAATGAGCCAATATTAGGGCTTAACAATCATCACTTTTAGGGGCTTCTGGGATTTTCTTTATGGCTTCTTCTAAGGTTGACATCAATAACAACCAATTTTCCAACACCATCGACTCTTTAACTGTGACACCACCAATTGGGAATCTATGTGAAGTTATAACCATGAGATGCCTTGTGCAATAACATCTCTTAGGAGTTCGATAATAGCGCTATATTCAACCATGTTATTCATTGTTGGCCCTAGACAAGAGCCTCCATATACAACCACTTGGACCTTAGGTGAATAAATAACCCATGTAGTGGAAGTACAATTATAAGTGTGATGGCATGTGCCATCCACGAACCTGAAATGGACCAAAGATAACATCAACATTTTCCAATCAAGCAAAAACACTATAATAAATCAAGAGCAAAACAAGATAAAAACTAAAACAACATTATTCATGAATAATAAATACAAGGGAAAACTCTCGAGCAACAATGCTCAAGCATAATACCTTTTGACATAGAGCCCATTCATGGGCTCCGACAACACATTAACCCCATAATAAGATAATTCATAAGATCATTTATGAAGGGCATGCCTCATTATGTAAGGGCAATGCCACATCAGGTTAAACTTGCATGTGCCTAACACATCCTTATCCTGATCATAAATCAAAACAAGGTCACCCTCAGAAAAAAGCATTGGGAAAATAGACTTATCGTATTGAGACTTGACATGTATTTTATGTGTCTCATTCTCGGTGGTAGCATCACAACGTTGCTCATATAGCTTCTCTAAGTGAACAATATGTTCTTCCAACTCTTTCGTGTCAGGTAGAAGCTCAATTGAAATTTTTAACGAAGGAATTTTTCATTCAATAGGCATAAGTTCTTCCACTTCATGAACGAGTTGGAAACGAGAAAATCTAGTAGCAATTTTGACCAAGTTTTGATACACCCATAATGTCAAATAAAGCATCAAATTCCAATTATATTTTCTCTTATTGACAATGTGTTAAAGTATGGTATTGAGAGACTTATTTACAGCCTCTACCTGACCATTTGCCAATGGATAATAAGAAGACAAATTCTCCTTCTTAAATCCCAATTTTGATGCTAATTTAGACATCATTTAGTTTTGGAGTTGACTACCATGGTCAGCAACAATCTCTCTCTGAACTCCAAACATGATGATAACATGATTGAAAATAAACAAAGTTTTGGTCTCTTCATCGTTCATGAAAGTAGGAATGGCCTCTTCCCACTTTGTAAAGTAGTCGATTGCCATGATGATGTAACAATTCCCCCTATTTTATGGAGGGTGGCATGTAGTGAAGTCAATTCCCCACTTTGTAAATGGACCAACGATGATGATGGGAAACAACGAATCAAGGTGAATGCACATTTTATAAGAATTTTTTTAGCAAGGATGACACCTTTTGACCACCTCAACACAATATTTAAAGATCGTTGGCCAAAAGTACCCAGGGCACAAGATTTTTTGGGTTGTTTCCAACCTAGATAGGTGTTTTCCACATGCTCCACTATGGCAATAATTTAGCACAAATTCTACTTCTTTGTGGGTTAATAAATGACAAAGAAATGAATAAACTCCACAACGGTACAAAGTGTCATTAATGATGACATAATTCTTCGCCTGATGGAGAATCTGACGCCAATCGCCACATGAATAATGCAAAGGAAACTTAGAGTTTGAAGATATATAAAGATATCTCCATACCAAGGATCATTGGAAGCAATACGAAACAAATGTTTGTCCAAAAACGAATCTGTAATCACAGTTTCCCCATTCTTTCAGGGAAACTTCGACATCAACTCGATGAAAATCAAAGATTTCTTAGACTTAGTAGAAACAAATTCCAAGTCAAATTATTGCAAGATAACAATCCATTTATTTTATTCCCCCCAATTAAATGTTGTGTGAGTATATATTGAAACAGATTAACATCTATGAATACAATGGTTTTTCGAAGTAAAATTTAATGTCGTAATCTATGGATGGCAGGAACTACTTCCAAGGCTAACTTCTCGGCATGCGAATAGTTGATTTCATGCCCAATCAGACCACAATTGAGATAATAAATGGCATGCTCTTACGAGTTATCATCTTCCTTAACCAAAACCATACCGATTGTGGATTCTGTTGTTGCAATATACAAAAATAAATCCCTACTATAGTCCGAAGGACTAAGCAGAGGGGCTAACATGAACATGTTCTTAAGTGTATCAAAGGATCATTGTGCAAACTTGTCCCCAAAAAATGGGACCCTTTTCTTTAGCAAGTGCATGAATCCCTTGGTGACGTCACCGTATTTTGCAATGAAACGACGAAGGAAATTGGCCTTTTTGTGGAGACTCTACAACAGACAAATATTTCACAGGGGTGGAAACATAACTATTGCCTCCACCATTAATGGATCAACCATGATATTTTTGTTGGATACTATGAAACCCAACAGACACCCTGAAATGACACAGAAGATGCATTTATTCGAGTTCAACTGAATATATTAATAACAACATCTTTCAAAAATAAACCTAAGGTGTGTTGGATGATCTACCCTCTTACGATAGTGAGCAACACGGTCATCTAGATAAGTCCCAACAATATGTTTCAAATCATGGAAAGTAAATGAAATGGCCTGCTAAAACATATCCCCAACATTTTTAAGGCCAAAAGGCATCTTTCGATAAGAAAAAGTCCCCCAAGGACATATAAAAGTCATCTTGTGTTCATCCTTGGGATGGATCTAAATCTGATTGTATCTGGAAAATCCATCATAAAGGAGATTATTTTACTTCCTGCACACTCATCGATAATCTAAACAATGAAGGGCATAGGGAAGCTATCTTTCAAACAAGCCTTGTTCAGATCTTGGAAATCCATACAAATGTGTATGGTTCCTTTATTTTTATCAACGAGAACATGATTCAACACCCATTCAGTGAGAGGATCTGGATAAATAAAACATGTCTTAAGCAATTTTTCTACCTTAGCCTTTATAGTTGTTGCTTTCCTAGGGTTCATTGGTCATAAATTTTGTTGAACAGGTTTAGAATTTTCGAAGGTACGAATATCATGTTTGACAATATGAGAGTCTATGCCTAGCATCTCTTTGTAGGACCAGATGAAAACGTCATGAAACTCTTTAAACAAAGAGTTACACATGCATATCTCTTCGGGAGAATAATCTACACCGATAAAAAACATTTTCCACGATGCTAGGGGTTTTAGAGATGTTGATCGGAATGGTTTATGGTATGTTATACATGTTCCCTTTGGCATATACATTATTCTTTTCCAAAGGGTTCAAAGACTGATCAACACCTCTACTCATGGATGACCATAATTCTATGCTTTTGACTCGACTAATTTCAAGAAGGAAGTATTATTGATGATGCATATCCTCCCATGGCCATTCTATCCCTATCATTTATTCTATAATAGCTTTGTCAAAAGGCAAGACAATATCAAGTAAATAAAGGGACGTCAAAGAATTATGAACCGAAATAGGCTCTGGAAATTGATTGTCTTCTTCCATCCAAGAAGAATTTGGTTCAGGGTCTGCAGTTCCTTACTAAATTGCTTGATAATAAATCTATGTTGCAAATAGTGGCATGGCCATCCAATCATGCACGCGACCCTTTACTGATTCACACAACAAAGGTAGCACCCACAAATATTCAAAGTAAGAGTTTTTAAATGAACCGACTCATGTAACGGGTGTTGATGCCTAAAAAAAAGTGCAACATAAAAATCTTGCATGCAAATAAGTTGCAATGCATTATTACTTATATATATCTTAAATAATACTAGATAGGTGGGACCCCTTGATAAAAGCAATGATAGAAATCACTCTTCTTATTTTCGCTCCTAATTACCTTGCGAAAAAAATTAATAGTTTTGAAGAATAAGAGTGGAAATCCTAACCTACTTACATGTGCAACTAATGGATGATAAGGGTGTTGGATTACTGAGAGGGGGGGTGAATCAGTAATAGAGCAATTGAATCCTTTTTAACCATAAAATGCAAGTGTTATATCAATGTAGCATTATCATCCAATAGTTTTAGAGTAAATAAACGATGAACAAATGAACAATCATACACATACATAGTACACCAATGTTTTTACGTGGAAACCCAAAGCGGGAGAAAACCACGTAATGATTTTTCTTATATGTCTTTAAGAATTGCATTCATTGGAAGCACCAACTTCCTTTTTTTTCCAGCTGCAACTGAAAGGAGGCTCCAACTCCCCAATTCTCTGGCTACAACCAGAAGGAGACTACAACCACTTGTCCTTGCCCCATCCAACCACCCTGAAATATAAGTAGAATTATGGAACCACCGTCACACTATCACTGTGAGATATACTGTTGTAAACTTGTATCAATCAACCTGCACCAAACAACCTGTAACAACATGTACCAAACAACCTGTGATCAACCTGTTCCATAAAAAAGTGCATCAACCATGCACCAACCTGTACCTCAACCTATACCATCAATGAGTGCATCAACCATGCACAAAATATGTACCAATCATACATCAAATACACATAAACTATGACTCATCAAGATGTACCAACATCATAAACTATACACCTCATGTATGTGCCAACTCATCAACTAATTGTCTCAACCATATACCTCAACCAAAATCCCTCATCAATTTCATCATCCAAATATGATTTGTAACTCTATAATCGAATTGGTATATATGATCACATACCTGCAAACCTTCCTTAACTTTTACAACAAGAGACTAGCATTTTCATCAAACTTTACTTTAGTCTCACATGACTAATTTTGGATTAGTCAACAACCCTAACTTGAAATAATCATAACTATGTGCCTGTAATGAATAAAGATATGAAAATAGTACACAATGTTCTTTAGTTTATTTTATGCAATTCCTCCACGCTTCACTGCTTGGAACCTCTCAGAAAACGAGTTATAGCAAAAATGGCATATCTTGTTGAATTATGTCTTATTCTGGAGAGAGAACTTGTAGAGCATGCCCCACATGGAATATTTGTTTTATGGATATGAAAATGGTACAGATAATACTAAAAACTGTACTCTAACCAATACATTTGGTCTTACTGAATTTGGATCTATTATGAATAAGTTATGACGTTTTTACCCGAAACATATGTTTTAGACTAGTTTCAGGACTAGCCACAAACCCTATTTTCCATGGAGTGTAACTCCAAAAATACAACGACCCACAAGCTGAAATTTTTATCACAACTACTTGGATATGTTTCCTCAACAGCCTCCAGATTTTGTGGTCTGAGTCATTCTATAAAAAACGTTATTGTGAAAATGGTGAGATGACATGTAAATAACATACCTTAGAAAGCATCATCAAAAGAATTTATCCTCCCTTGAATTTCGACCTTCTTTACCTCACCTTCCCTCTGAAATTCACCTAATATATCATTTGGTTACTTCAGGCACTTGTAGATATTCAATATTATCAAGTGTGATTAAATGAGATACCCTTACCTCTAATTTATACTTTTTTGTAGCTTCCTCAAGGGGTTACCTTCTAACCATCTTAAACCACTTTCAATATTTTAGGGTTAACCCACTTCTAACCACTTGTCCACTTAGTAATTTCTCCATTAACTTTATTATTTAAATAATTTATTTTGTATACACTTTGACTTATAATACACTCATCACCTCACTTTATTATTTACCTTCTAAAATCTCTTAAATCGCTTTCCTTATTTTAGGGCTAACCCACTTCTAACCACTTGTCCACTTAGTAATTTATCCATTAACTTTATTATTAAAAAAAAATCTTTTGTATCCACTTTTACTTATAGTACACTCGTCACTTCACTTTATTTTTTAAATAATTTCTTCTTTGCAACCACTTTGACTACTTTGACCTTTTGGGGCTTCTAAATGACTCATGAGGGTTCTCCAACTTCACATGGCCATAACTCTCTAACCGTGAGGAGTTATGTGACGTTCCACATACCACCGAAAATGGAATGACATGTTATATCCATCTATAATAGTCTTACCTTAAAAAATATTAAATATCATACCATTATACATCAAACAAACTCGGGTCCATTACCCAAACCTTTGTTCTACCAGAATTCACTACCAAACTTTCTTCAAGGGTTGACATCAATGACAACCAATGCAAATAATACACAAAGGGTGCTAGCAATTTGATTTCAAAATAAAAGAAATGTTTATTAAACATATCATTCCACTCTTGCTACCCTTAAGTTTTGATATATTGTTTCAAATATCCATAATACACCACTCATGGTCTATTTGCATGCATGGGAAAATACTCATTATGTTGGATATGATATAACACTAGCAAGGAATATGTGACATATTATTTTGATGCTAAATGTTAAATGGGTTATTATGGTTATGGAGTTCATATTAGAGGTCGATTCAAATTTTAATTTGGAAATGGAACTTTATGCTATATGCATTTAGATATGTGATGGTGTTATTCTATGATTGGAATAACACTACTACATATTGAAAAAATTGTGATGACTACTTGCGACGAAAGTACCATTTCGTCGCAAAATTCAAGATAAAAAGTTCAATTTTTCAATTTTGTTATAAATCCATCCCGTATTCGTCACTCTCTTGATGGAATCAAACTTTCGTCTGTTTTGTGATGATCATGAAGATAGTGGACAATCGTCTCTATTTTGACGAACGTGTGAATTTGTCGCAAGAGCAACGCTAACTATTGATCGTTACACTATTTGATACAATTCATTTTAACCATTATATTATTTGACAAAGTCTAAATTGATTTGGTCATTTTTTGTCGCAAGAGCGATGAAAGTGACCTATAAATATTTTGCGATTTAAAGTGACCTATATTTAAAGTGATTTACGATTTAAATTTTAAATTTACCTATAAATGTTTGTTGCAATTGCGACGAAAATGACCTATAAATATTTTACGATTTAAATATGTTGCAACAATCTTGCTATAACAACGACGATTCTGAAAGGGTATTTTTGTGCAGAAGAATTTCGTGGAATATAATTAGAGGTGGGGGAAAAAGTAAAGCGGGTGAAAAGGGTGATGGTAGATGTTATTTCCCTTGCAAAAAATGTTGCCTAATACGTCCTGTAAGAATTTTAATAGCAACAACTACAAAACATTGTAGGAAATATGGGCACAATGATGGCGGATCGAATGAATATTATCCCATGGTAACTAGCTATATATTCATTATTTGTTTTTATATTGTCAATTTTATATAAAATTATATATGTATATATATTGTTTGAATGTTTGTTATAGTACACACTAATTTTGCATGATTGTTTGTAATTATAAAGTTAGAGTTTCCCTCTAACTTTCCATAGAATATTGCACCAAGTAGTAGAAGAAATGATGTTGTACAAGATGAGGAACATGATCAAGCAAATAGGGATCTCATGGAAGAAGATGATGGGACAAATCAAGTTAATGATCCCATGGAAGAAGATGATGGGACAAATCAAATGATCCAAGATTTGTTTTCGTAGTCAGATGAGGATGGGGACAGTGATGGTATTTATGATGAACCTCTATTAGAAAAGGAAAATAAACGACTTTATGAAGGATCAAGAGAAAATCTTCTCTCTGTTACATTGTTGCTAGTGAACTTAAAGGTTATGAATAATTTGTCGAATACTTGTATGACACAGATCCTAAGGTATGTAATATGTTTCATCTCATATTATACATAAATGTTGATTTTTTTCTATTTGTTTTTAGTGTTAATTAATATGTAAAATAAGAATGCAATTTTTATGATTAATATTCTTTACATTAACTAGTTATTTGTTATGTTGTAGATTGTTAGGTGAATTTTTGTCACCATCGTCAAATATTTTACCTCGCACATATCAAGGTTTGCATGCAATTATGAAAGACATTGGAATGGATTATCAAACTATAGATGCATGTTCTAATGATCATATTATATATTATGGACAACATGCTTCGAAAACAGAATGTCTGCAATGTCTTATCAGTAGATATCGAGCCGATTAAGTAACAAAAAGGGTGCCTCAAAAGGTTCTTCGCCATATTCCCATAATTCCACGTTTGCAGTGATTGTTCAGGTGAAAAAGCAAAGCACAATTTATGGATTACCATGCACATAATAGAAGTGGATATGGTGTTCTTCAAATGCCTGCCGAGGGTTTTGCATTTAGGGAAATTGAGGAAAAATGGACAGATTTCAAAGATGAACCTCGTAATTTTAGGCTTTCATTGGCAGCTAACGGTGTTAATCCATTCAGAGAACTTAGGTCTATTTACTCAGTGTGGCCTATGTTTGTTATCAACAATAAAATTCCTCCTTGGATGTCAATAAAGAGGGAGCACATAATGTTGACAATGATTATTCCAGGTATTTTTTTACATTAATTTTTTGAATGTAACATTTTAATTTGTTTCAATTTTTTCATAATATCTTTTGTTTATTTATTTACTTATATATACATGATATCATTCCTATAGTAATTATGTGTAATTTCAAGCAATTAGTTAAGTACCAGGTTAAATATATGGATGTATATATCTAGCCTCTTATCGACGAGCTACTAAAGTTGTGGGATGGCGTCACAATGTATGACATATGTAAACCAATCGAGGAGAAGAAATTTAAATTATGTGGAATACTTTTATGGACAATTCATGATGCCCCTGGACTAACACATTTTTTTGGTATGTAGCATTCTAATATTGCTCTTTAATACTATATAATTTTTTAATGATATCATGTTGCATGTTTAATTTTTAAATAATCTCATCGTATAATTTACATTAATCCATTTGTTACAGGTCTTCAAAAAAAGGGTAAATTTGCATGTCCAGTTTGTGGTCCTAAGATGAAGTATCGTCATTCAATTTTTTTAGGAAAGGTGGTGTTTGATGAGTATAGGCACCTCCTCCCTAAGAACCATAGGTATCGTACTACTGAAAAACATCTTTTCAATGGGAAAGAAGAGATTGATTTAAAACCATGAAGAATGACACCTCACCTATGGAGGTTGGAATATAATAGAAATCGTCAAGGTATTCAATTTCTTTTATGTATCGTAGATCATGTAATGTTTTGGATGTTTATTTTAATCATTGACTTTATTTTACCGTATTTGATAATTATTTTTGTGATTTCTTTTATGCTTCATGAAGGCCGCCATCATGAAGGTATTAATAATGGGCTTCCACAAGGAGTGAAATGTTATCTCGCTCAATTCATGAGGTTGCCCTACTATCAGGAGCTAAAAATAGCTCTTTTGTTTGATACAATGCATATCAGGAAGAATGTTACATAAATGTTATGGCGAATCATAGATGGTAGGAGGGACAAAGATAAAATTGTCAAAATTTGTACTGAAATTCAGGAAGCCAATCATGCAATGCGAAGTGTGATCTGATCAAATAGATCAGATGGACTAGACCGAACTAACCTTTCATGTTTATTACCAGAGAAACAAAGCAATGATGTAAAAGAGGTCATTCAAAGAATTAAATTTTTCACGGGTTTTGCTTCAAACATAAATAATATCTTAGCGAAGAAAGGTGAATTTGGTGGGGTAAAAACACATGAATGTCATACCTTCATTAAGGTAATAATTTTGGTATACATATTTATATATATTGGCCTTATACATATTTTTATTTTTTATTTTTGTTTGTCTACTTTGGTTGAAACAAATAATGATTCATTTTTTTGTTACAGTATGTTCTACCGCTATCTCTCCCAAATGACTTTGAAAACAACGTCAAACAAGTTATATATGATCTTGGAAAATAAATGAGGTAAGTAGTTGTGATTTATATGCAAAATGTTCTTTAAAATTATTGTTGTACTTAATGACATGTGTTTTACTTGTAATGTAATATATTATATTATGTTATGTTGAAACATGTTATTTTCTTGTGTCATGATCTCATGTAGATGGTTGTCATTGAAAGAAATCCATGAAGATGATATAAAGTATTGGAAGAGAGAAAATCCTCATCTAATGTGTGAAATGAAAAAGTATATACCTCCAACATTTTTCAATGCACAAGAACACTACCTCATACACCAATTTGAGGAGATTGAAATTTGTGGACATGTTCAAACAAGTCAATGTGGATGGTGGAGAGGCACTTGAAATCATTGAAGGCATTGGTTAGACAAAGAGCACGTCCTGAGGGTTCTATGGTGGAGGAATATATGGTATATCAATCCATGGTGTATATCAGTCAGTATCTTCCTAAATTAGCAACGCCAACTATGCATGCATTGGATCACATTTGGGATGTGAACTCCATCAAAAAATTTGAAGATAAGGAGCATCTATTGGGGAAAGATAGAATGAAAAAAATGAGAGGTAATATATTAATAATTGTGGATATTTATATTAATAATACATATAAAGTTTCATTTTTTGTGTATATGATCATACTCATTAATATATTAATATAATTTATTTCATAAATTATTAATATTTAAAACCTGCATGGACGTTATAACTAATATTTAATATTGGTGAATTATGATTTTTTGATTCAGTTGCTCAAGAGTGGGATGCACTGCATTTATACATTTCAAACAATCTTGATTGGATGAATATATGGATTGAAAGATGTAAACAACATAATGGAGATAGGTTATCATGGCAATGACTATCTGAATTGGTTAGAGAATCTCGTCGTAACGAAGATGCCAATGTTACACAAAGGGAAATTGATTTAGCATATGGTTTGAAAGATGGACAGGTAAGAAAATTCACCCATTTTATTCAGTTATTTTATATTATATTAATGTGACTACATCTGTACTGTATTTTTCAGATAGTTTCGAAGTTATATAAATATATATATATTAATTTATTAATTGACAATGCATCTTTTACATATCTGGCATATTGCAGTTGAAACACCACAAGGCTATGTGGTGCAATGATCATAAATTTCGCATCAAACAATTGGACGAAACTAGGAAAACTTATGACAGTGGGATAACTGCAGTATTCTAGGTCACTAATGTTTCATCTAGGAGTGATAGACATCCCCGAGAATCTGAAAATAGATAATATGGGTATTTAAACAATATACTTGAGTGTGACTTTAATTCCTTCAAATTAGTTATGTTCGATGTCAAATGGTATATGTTACGAATGCATGAACACGATGAGGAAAGAATTGTTATTCATCATGCCAATGGATTTCCAATCATTAAAACAATGGTGTTTGAAAGAGGACATGATCGCTATGTTTTTCCAAGCCAATGTGAACAAGTCTTTTACTCAAATGTTTCAGGTGAGAGGGATTGGTCATTTGTTGTTAGATATGATCCAAGAGGAAGGCCAATTAAGTATACTCATTTACGAGAATAAGATGATATTGAAGATCAAGAAGATGATTCAATAGATCATACAGAGCCGGAAGATCATGCAGGGTCGACAGATGAAGAAGACGAAGAAGATCATGATCCAAGCATAGGAGACAATATTGAAATTATTGATGATGATGTCGATGAAAATATGCTCGAAAATGACATTGATGACGATGACAATATCGCCAATCCTTTCAACACCGTTTCTGAATTGTATGATAATACATATGTCGAGTTCGATGAAAAAGATCAAGATACAGAATAAGGATGATTACACAAATGTTGAGGTTGGATTAGGTATGTGACTATATAATATTTTAATTTGTATGAATTATTCTCTTAAAATAATTTACTTATAATGTCATGGGTTAATTACATGTTTTTAAGTTTTATGCGACATTTTTATATCCTATGTTACATGTTGTTTAATTATTATGTGAAACCTGAAAATAGTTGCCAATATACTAAAGTATGTGGTAAACTAAAAATATAATTTACAAACACATAATTTCATGTACCTTCATTAATTTTTGTTTTTGTAGTTTCTATGCATGAATCTTAATAGGATGTTGCTTTCGATTTTTTTCTATTTTATAGATTGGGTATTGGGATCAATTGAGAGTGATGTGAGCTGTGGGGGGGAGGGGCCATATGAGCTTCCACCTTCATTTGGTTGGCCTTGTTCAGTAGAGGATAAATTATTCTTGAAACCAAGAGAAGCTCTTTCATTTTTATACCATCATGATTGTAGATGTCATCAATATTGATCATTTAGATTTTTGTGGTAAGAGTTTTGTTTAGAAATTATCAGAAGAACCACAGTATTTTCAATGGCTTGTCGACGTTTCAGATCCACAACAGGATCCATCTTCAGGATAAAAAAGCCTGAGGAAAAACAAGAGACGAAACCTAATAAATATTAATGAGGAGTGTAGGAAACCTAAAGTCGGCTATGTGAAACCCTAGGTTTGAAAAGATTTTTAAAAATAAGTATTTAATAAAGATTTTGTTTATTAATATATTAAGTGGTTTTTGATTTAATTTAATAAGCCAAATGGTATTAATATTATTATTAATGTTTATGCTAATTATAGGTTAAATTAGGGTTAATTTTTTAAAAAGGTWGTATTAATATTATTATTGATGTATTAGTGGTAACAAWWTATATGYTGGTATTAATTAGGTTMGTCTTGRAATTGATTTAATTTAATTATCCAAATGATATTAATAATTATTAAAGTATTATGCTAGTTTAAGGTTAAATTAGGGTTAATTTGTAAAATGGTAATAATAATATTATTATTAATGTATATCATAAGGATTTTAATAATGTATGTTGGTATAAATTAGGGTTAATTTGTGAAATGGTAATAATATTATTATTATTAATGTTTATGCTAATTTATAGGTTAAATTAGGGTTAATTTTTTAAAAGTAGTATTAATATTATTATTGATGTATTAGTGGTAACAAATTATATGTTGGTATTAATTAGTCTTGGAATTTAATTTAATATTAGTCATCAATATTGTTGTCATAGTATTGCATCAACAAAGTTTCGATGAACGTGTTTGTCATTTCTATAGAATTTTTGTTGAAACCCTATTTTTTTTTCAAAGTACACAAATTGGTTGACGCAAGTTTTAAGTTTGCATCAGTCTTTCTTCATTTTTCTTTCAGGTTCTACATTAATGTATATACAATGTATATGTGTCATAGTTGTGATGAAAATTCCCTCTTTTTCGTTGATTGCTTAATCAACACCATAAAAATACTCCCTTGCAGTACTAGATGCGGGGAAGTGTGTATTGTCGAATGAATTTTACAAGCAACAAGGAACGGAAATTGTTTTAGGACTAGACATGGGAAACAATGACCTATGAAGGGGGCCAACGTTGAAATTTTTTCAAACTATTTTTGTATGCACTAAAATTTGACATGGATAGACTATTCTCATGCCTTAATAATATGGGAGGGTTTCTAGACTCAAATTTGACTCACACACCCACTTTCTTCCATCATCAATTCATCATGTAAACCATAAACCCTATTTTTCATATGTTCTAGTAGATATGTTAATGATTCCTAATTTCATATTTGTATTTGACTCAAGGTACAACTAGCTTCTAAGGTATAATATTTTAATTTCAAGTCGATAAACCAAATATGAAATGAATCCTAATTAAAACCATCAAGTGTTGGAATTTGATATTGGATTCTCTTATAAGCTGATGTTGATATTTTTAACCTTCAAGAATAGGTACTAGAGGAGAAAATCAAGGATAATTTAGTACCCATCACTTATGCAAAAAAAATTCTCGACAAGAAAGACAAAGAAGTGAATTCGTCAGCAAGATACAAGGAAAGGATATCGTCGCTAGAGCGACGAATGTAAATAATCTTGCGATGAATTAGTTATACTATCGACGAAAAAAGTTCATTGATAGTATAGATAATTTGTTGCAAGAATATTTACATGGGATAAACAAAGGAAACAGATGATGTGGTTCCAAGTATAGCTAATTCGTCGCAAGTATCCTCAAATGTACACATGGGATACAATTCATCGCCTTTCTTCATTTTTATTTCAGGTTCTACATTAATGTAAATACAATGTATGTGTGTCATAGTTTTCATGAAAAATCCCCTTTTTCGTTGATTGCTTAATAAACACCATAAAAATATTCCCTTGAAATATTAGATGTGGGGACGTGTGTACTATTGAATCGAACGGAAATTGTATTAGAACTAGACACATGCAACAGTGACCTGTGAATGGGGCCAACGTTGAAATTTTTTCAAATTGTTTCTGTATGCACTGAAATTTGACATGGATAGACTATTTGCATGACTTAACGATATGGGAGGGTTTCTGGACTCAAATTTGACTCACACACCCACTTTCTTCCATCATAAATTCATCATGTAAACGATAAACCCTAATTTTCTTTCAAAGTACACAAATTGGTTGACGCGAGTTTTAAGTTTTCATCTGTCTTTCTTCATTTTTCTTTAAGGTTCTACATTAATATTGTATATACAATGTATCTATGTCATAGATGTGATGAAAAATCCCTCTTTTTCGTTGATTGATTAATAAACACCATAAAAATACTTCCTTGTAGTACTAGATGTGGGGATGTGTGTACTGTCGAACGAATTTTACAAGGAAAAAGGAACGGAAATCGTACTAGGACTAGACATGGGCAATTGTGACCTGTGAATGGGGCCAACATTGAAATTTTTTCAAATTGTTTCTGTATGCACTAAAATTTTTCATGGATAGACTACTTGCATGCCTTAATGATATGGGAGGGTTTCTGGACTCAAATTTGACTCACACACCCACTTTATTCCATATTCAATTCATCATGTAAACCATAAACCCTAATTTTCTTTCAAAGTACACAAATTGGTTGACACAAGTTTTAAGTTTTCATCAGTCTTTCTTCATTTGTCTTTTAGGTTCTACATTAATGTATATACAATGTATCTATGACATAGTTGTGATGAAAATCCCCTCTTTTTCGTTGATTTCTTAATCAACACCATAAAAATACTCCCTTACAGTACTAAATGTGGGGACATGTGTACCATCGAACTAATTTTACAAGGAACAAGGGACATAAATTGTACTAGGAATAGACACGGGCAACAATGACCTATGAATGGGGCCAACGTTGAATTTTTTTCAAATTGTTTCTGTATGCACTGAAATTTGTCATGGATAGACTATTCGCATGCCTTAACGATATGGGAGGGTTTCTTTACTCAAATTTGACTTGCACACCCACTTTCTTCCATCATAAATTCATCATGTAAACCATAAACCCTAATTTTCTTTCAAAGTAGACAAATTGGTTAACGCAAGTTTTAAGTTTTCATTAGTATTTCTTCTTTTTTCTTTCACATTCTACATTAATTTATATACAATGTATATGTGTCATAGTTGTGATGAAAAATCCCTCTTTTTCATTGATTTCTTAATCAAAACCGTAAAAATACTCCTTGTAGTACTAGATGCAGGGACGCATGTACTTTAAAACTAATTTTACAAGGAACAAGGAACAAAAATTGTATTAGGATTAGACACGAGCAACAATGACCTATGAATGGAGCCAACGTTGAAATTTTTTCAAATTGTTTCTGTATGCACTAAAATTTGACATGGATAGACTATTCGCATGTCTTAATGATATGGGAGGGTTTCTGGACTCAAATTTGACTCGCACACCCACTTTATTCCATCATCAATTCATCATGTAAACCATAAACCCTAATTTTCTTTCAAAGTACACAAATTGGTTGACACAAGTTTTAAGTTTTCATCAGTATTTCTTCATTTTTCTTTCAGTTTCTACATTAATATTGTATATACAATGTATATGTGTCATAGTTATGATGAAAAATCCCTCATTTTCGTTGATTTCTTAATCATCACCATAAAAATACTAGACACAGGCAACAGTGACATGTGAATGTGGCATGTTAGCACAAGGATTTGCACTAGAAAATTTGGTTATTTTTACGATCTATTTTGTAGCACTAGTGAATTAAGATATTACGCAACACCAGCTTCCTCAAGCATCAAGACCGAGAGCCAAGCACACCTGTCATCAACACAAGACATGGGTTAGAAACTCCATGCACACATTAAAAAGAAACCTTATGTGAATGGGGACTTTCCTAAAACAGAGGAGTGGCGCTACCAAATACACATAGTTGAATTCATGATGGGTGCTACAAATTTCGTATGAATATGTCACAATGGCGCTACCAAATCCACATAATTGAATTCATGATGGGCGCTACCAATTTGGTAGAGTTATTTTGTAATGACACTTCTGCCAATTTTGAGTGACTAACTTAAAACTTGTGTTATGAACAAATGGTAAGGTATTTTTGAAAAATGGAGGAGGTTTTTTTTAATCACATACCAAATAACAAAAACCTCTCTTAGTTTTTTAAAATGTGTTATTTTTAGATATATATTATACATAGAAGTGGCACTACGGAATGTGTTGCGAAAACTCTGTTCTAGACTGTTGAACTGATATTTTTGACCAGCTGAATTCCAGGAGCATTTCCGGGTGAACTGGGATGAATTTTAAAAATATGAAGGAGGTTATTGTCAATAAAGGAACCATGAACATTAACCTCTTTCATTTTTAACACATGTGTCACGGATTGGGATATTCGAATGAATCTTTGAGCCCTATGTTTTTCATTTTCATGATTTCCTGTTTGAGACATGTTTTTGTAACACCTATTCCGACCAGCCGGAGATGAATTTAAAGAAACCGAGAGAGAGTTTTGTTTATAAAAATATTATATATAAAGACATCTCTCATATTTTACACATATATTATGGTTTTATAATTACAAGTGGTTTTTTGAAGCCTAGTTTTCATAATTTCGCCTCCTGAAAAGTAGGAAATCAGTTAAAACATGTCATTTTCTGTTTGTAGTTGTTTCTATTTTGGGAAAGGGGTTGGAGTTCGAATGGGTGAGATGGAAAGGACCTATATGGATATATATTCATTGTACAATAGGGTAGGTAGGTTGGATTCATGATCCAAGAGAAGCTGGAGAGAGTAGGAGCAGGCAGTTTCCCTATGTGTTCATTTGTAAGCCTGTGGACATTTTATGATTGTAAGAATTACTGCTATTGGAGACTCTTGAGAGATGTTATTTCAGATTGTAATTATTTTGTTTATATATATTATTATTTGAATATATTTCATATTTGAGGATCAAAGGCTGTCAATGATTTATGGATCCCTAAGAAGCAGAGGATCTGTTGTATTTTTTCCATCAGTCATTGTTTATATTCATATTTGTTGATTCATTAAACTGGGAGGATATTTGTTTAGTGAACATTATATCTTATGTTTTCCTTCTTCGTTCTTCCATCTATTAGCATATAATATTGTTTTTTATTGAGCATCTTTAGTGCCTTCAATGAGTAGAATGTTTGTGACTCCATTGCCCATTGGTGTAGCCTACTGATCTGCAGTTTGTTGCCCTCTCCCTTTATTTCTCCACCTTGTTGATCCACCTATTCAAAACTAATCAAGTCTTGTTATTTCTATGTTACCAAGCTTACTCTCATTTGTAGTATGGGAGTGACTCTTGGAGTGATAACATTTTTTGCGTCGTTGTCAGGGACAGATTTGAGCAGATTGAAAATATCCCTGGGAAGAACGACATTGCACAGCTCCAGCTTTAGATGGTGACTGAAGTTGGACACCTTCAAGGCTACACATTCACCATGGTGACCCCATTGTTCAGAATCTATTGGTGACTCCACTAGAATGAGACAAATTAAATGGCTATGGAGTTTATCCTGGCCAGGAGGTTTGCCCCACTCAATTTCTCAACCATAGATGGATATCCACATCCTGTGCCTCAAATTGATGAATGGCAAGATCTGTTGCCCAGATTTTATGAAGGTGAGAATGACATCCCTATTAAGCATGTTCAAGAATTTCATTCTTTGATGCAGTAGCTTGACATCCATCATGAAGATATATTGATGAAAATGTTCATGTATTCATTGGATGGGGATGCACGTAAATGGTATTTCTCATTACCCCCTTCCAACATTTCATCCTTGAAGGATTTCCACAGAGTATTCAATGAACACTGCAAAAGGTTTTATCCCTCTGAAAGTATTTTTCATAACTATTGTGAGGGATATGTAGAATGTGCTCAAGATTTCTTAGATTGCTCTGTCGAATATAAAGATGAAAAATATTTTATTCACTGTCCAAATGAAAGTATAAAGAATACTCTTGTATTCGGAGAGGAAAAAATTCATAACTTTGTTTCAAATGAAAATCATGTGTATGAACAACTAGAAGCAGCAGTTACTGTTGTTCCTGAAATAGATATTTTTAACAGTTATATTCTTGATGAAATTATTGTTTTAGAGGTTGATCGTAGATATGAAGGGCAACCCATTTTTTACGAATATTCTAGTGATGATGAGCAACAAGCTTATCCTATATTTGATCACTATGAAGACAGGGAGGATGATGTATAGGTTGGCCTTGTCACAGAAGACGTAAATCGAAGATTTGACCAGGAGGAGCCCTTAGTTGAGGCACATGAAGAGATTTTTTATACACAACTAGAAGTAAATCAATAGTTATCAGTGGATCAGCAGCCACCTACATCAATCCTTCTTCCACTTGTACCCACAGTTTACAGTAAGCAGCCTAAAGTGGAAGCAGAAATATGCTATCAGTTCCATGTTTTTTGTCACCATTTTCATGACCCTGTAGGGGTGTATATGGAGTTGTATTTATCAAATGTTTTGGAACCTGTAAACTTTATTGTGTTAGCGGCAGTCAGAGGATATATAGGTAATGTTTTCAAACTATTGTCATATTCCTCTTGTCTGTTGTTAATCATTGGAATTATAAAGACTCCTGTCAGCAAGTTGCTTGAATGGATTTGGTGGAAGTTTGTCTTCACCTATCCCATTGTAAAATCCAGTTAGCTTAGGTTTTGTACATAAATAAGCTCCATCAGGAGCAGGTGTGTTTTCTTTCTGTTTGTAAGTAGAGTAGTATAATTTGTTAGTATGTTGTCTTCAACATGATGTATCAGAGCATGACTCTACAACCCAAAACTAAGGCACTGGATCTGCAAAAAGAGTTCTTAGAGCCTCACATGGAGGTCTCTATCCCCCATGGAGCCTATGTTAGCACAAGGATTTGCACTAGAAAATTTGGTTATTTTTACGATCTATTTTGTAGCACTGGTGAATTAAGAGATTTCGTAGCACCAGATTCCTTAAGCATCAAGACTGAGAGCCAAGTGCACCTATCATAAACACAAGACACAAGTTATAAACTCCATGCACACATTAAAAAGTAATCTTATGTGAATGGAGACTTTCCTAAAACAAAGGAGTGGCACTACCAAATCCACATAGTTGAATTCATGATGGGAGCTACCAATTTCGCATGACTGTGTCATAGTGGCGCTACCAAATCCACATAGTTGAATTCATGATGGGCGCTACCAATTTCGTAGAGTTATTTTGCAAGGATGCTTCTGCTAGTTTTGAGTGACTAACTTAAAACTTATTTTATGAACAAATGGGAAGGTATTTTTGAAAACTGGAGGAGGTTTTTGTTCATCACATACCAAATAACACAAATTTTCTCTCATTTTTTTAAAATGATTTATGGTTAGATATATATTGTAATGAGAATTGGTGCTACATAATGTGTTGTGGAAACTTTGTTCTAGACTGTTGAATTGATATTTTTGAACAGTTGACTTCCAGGAGAATTTTCGGGTGAACCAGGATGAATTTTAAAAATATGAAGGAGGTTATTGTCAATAATGGACCCATGAAAATTAACCTCTTTAATTTTTAACACAAGTGTCACGGATTTGGAGATTCGAAATAATCTTTGAGCCTATGTTTTCTGTTTTCATGATTTCATGTTAGAGACATGTTTTTGTGACACCTATTCCGGCTAGCTGGAGATGAATTTAAAGAAACTGAGAGAGGTTTTTATTTATAATAATCTTATATATAAAAACCTCTCTCATATTTTACAAATATATTATGGTTTGAGAATTACAAGTTGCATTTTGAAGCCTATTTTTCATAATTTCGCCTCCCAAAAAGCAGGAAATCAGTTAAAACGTGTCATTTTTTGTTTGTAGTTGTTTCTATTTTGGAAAAGGGGTTGGATTTCGAATGGGTGAGATTGAAAGGACATATATGGATATGTATTAATTTTACAATAGGGTAGGCAAGTTGGATTCATGAGCCAAGAGAGGCTGGAGAGAGTAGGAGCAGGCAATTTCCTTGTGTGTGTTCATTTGTAATCCTGTGGGCATTTTATGATTGTAAGCATTATTGCTATTGGAGACTCATGAGAGATGTGATTTCAGATTGTAATTATTTTTTATATCTATCTTATTATTTTAATATTCTTCATATTTGAGGATCAAAGGTTGTCAATCATTTATGGATCCCTAAGCAGTAGAGGATCTGTTGTATTTTTCCCATCAGTCATTGTTTATATTCAAGTATTTGTTGATTCATTAAACTGAGAGGATATTTGTTTAGTGAACATGCTATCTTATGTTTTTATTATTCATTATTGCATCTATCAACATATAATCTTGTTTTCTGTTGAGCATCTTTAGTGCCTTCGATGAGTAGAATGTTTGTGACTCCATTGCCCATTGGTGTAGCTTACTGATATGCAGTTTGTTGCCCTCTCCCTTTATTTCTCCATCTTTTTGATCCACCTATTCAAAACCAATCAAGTATTTTTATTTATATGTTACCAAGCTTACTCTCATTTGCAGTCTGGGAGTGACTCTTGGAGTGATAATAGGGCCAACATTGAAATTTTTTCAAACTGTTTCTATATGCATTGAAATTTGACATGGATAGACTATTCGCATGCCTTGATGATATGGGAGGGTTTCTGGACTCAAATTTGACTGACACACCCAATTTATTCCATCATCATATGATCATCATGTAAACCATAAACCCTATTTTTCATATGTTCTAGTAGAAATGTTAATGATTCCTAATTTTATATTTGTATTTGACTCAAGGTACGACTAGCTTGCAAAGTATCAAATTTTAATTTCAAGATAATAAACCAAATATGAAATGAATCCAAGCATCATTTGATATCGTCACAAGAGAGACAAATGTAAACAATCTTGCGACGAATTAGCTATACTATCGACGAAAAAATTATGTCAATAGCATAGTTAATTCGTCGCAAGAATGTGTCTTTGAATGGTGTTACATAGTTTGCAAGGAGTGTAGGGCTTATATGGTGCAATGTAGTTTAGTTTATAAGAACAATCTCTATGCCAAACCTCAAAATGGATAGTACCATATCTTGTTCATAAGACAAATATTATTTGTATGTTTCCTTTGTGGTGGCTAAAGCCCTCACACATGATGCATGACAATGAAATGTAACAATTTGACTATTGAATTATAGTTTTATGTCACCCATGGTTAAGGAAAGAACATAAGGTTCTTAGGTCCTATTTGAATCTTCTTAGAATTGAGATTTGTTACATAGTCTTTGAAAAAAGACAAAAGACTTATGTAGCGGATATTTGGTCTTTGTGTGGGACATTTTATGCCATTAGTATGTTTTGTACAAAAATAATGGATCTTGGGGACTACACCATGGTCAAGGGACAAAAACAATTAGGACCTTAGGACCAAAACAAAGCTATTGTAGTACTATATGTGAGGACATTTGTATTTTTGAACGAATTTTACAAGGAACAAGGAACGGAAATTGTTCTAGGACTAGACACAGACAACAATGACCTGTGAATGGGGCCAACGTTGAAATTTTTTCAAATTGTTTCTGTATGCACTAAAATTTGACATGGATAGACTATTCACATGCCTTAACAATATGGGAGGGTTTCTGGACTCAAATTTGACTCACACACCCACTTTCTTCCATCATCAATTCATCATGTAAACCATAAACCCTAATTGTATTTCAAAGTACACAAATTGGTTGACACAAGTTTTAAGTTTTCATCTGTCTTTCTTCATTTTTCTTTCAGGTTCTACATTAATGTATATACAATGCATCTGTGTCATAGTTGTGATGAAAAATCCCTCTTTTTCATTGATTGCTTAACACCATAAAAATACCCCCTTGTAGTACTAGATGCGGGGACGTGTGTACCGTCGAACTAATTTTACAAGGAACAAGGATCAGAAATTGTACTAGGACTAGACACAGGCAACAGTGACCTATGAATGGGGCCAAATTTTTTCAAATTGTTTCTGTATGCACTGAAATTTGTCATGGATATACTATTTGCATGCCTTAACGATATGGGAGAGTTTCTGGACTCAAATTTGACTCACACACCCACTTTCTTCCATCATAAATTCATCATGTAAAACATAAACCCTAATTTTCTTTCAAAGTACACAAATTGGTTGACGCAAGTTTTAAGTTTTCATCGGTCTTTCTTCATTTTTCTTTCAGGTTCTACATTAATATTGTATATACAATGTATCTGTGTCATAGTTGTGATGAAAAATCCTTCTTTTTCGTTGATTTCTTAATCAAAACCATAAAAATACTCCCTTGTAGTACTAGATGCGGGGACATGTGTAATGTCGAACGAATTTTACAAGGAACAAGGAATGGAAATTGTACTAGGACTAGACATGGGCAACAGTGACCTGTGAATGGGGCCAACGTTGAAATTTTTTCAAACTATTTCTATATGCACTGAAATTTGACATGGATATACTATTCGCATGCCTTAATGATATGGGAGGGTTTCTTGACTCAAATTTCACTCACACACCCACTTTCTTCCATCATCAATTCATCATGTAAACCATAAACCCTAATTTTATTTCAAAGTACACAAATTGGTTGACCTTCTAGTGGGATATGGGTGCCATTAGGAATTGTTTTGCACCATATATGTAATTCAAGGTTTATATCATCACTAAGGGAGGTTTTCCCCTTGAAGTGGCTTCATTTTCATCAACTCTTTACCATTATCAAGGAATGGAGCTACTTCTTTCTATTCTTATGTTATTTGTGGACTTTGGTTCATAACAAAAAGGGTGTCCACTATCCCCTCTTATATTCTTATTGGTATCCAAAGAACTAAGAAGGATCATTAAATCATGCAACAAAATGGGAAAATAAAAGAACTAAAATTAGGTAGGAATATTTTTCTTTCCCGTGTATTGTTTGTAGATGTTGTTGGCCTCTTAGTTGGAGTTGGTTCTATTAAGAAAACTTCTTGTATTAAAGAATCACTTTTTCTTTATTGAATCTATAGGTAAGGAAGTAAACATGCATATATATTATGTTTCTTTTAATGGTTTGACTCATAGACAGAAAATAGAGGTTGTCTAAATTTTACCTTTTCAAGTATTATATTTTAGCTAAGGGTTCAAATAATTGGGCTTCAAACTAAAATCCAATAGATGTGTCTCTAGGGATTGGACCCAACTATATGAAAAAATAGAGATCAGAAAAATCTTCAGATGGTGTTGTTGTTAGTTATTTATGGTGTGAAAAAATTGTGAATGGCACCCATATCCCACCCAAGCACCATATAAGTCTATTAAAATATAGGATAGACGTGGTGGATTGAGACCTTGTTAATGGCCAATGAACCAAAGAAAATATGTTTAGGACCTAAGGCCATTTTTTTCCTATATAGTCATCGTACACACCCTGAGACCTATTCTTATTATGAAAACATACCAATGGTTCCAAAGATACCCTACATAGATCTTGTGTGGTCGTTTAAGGACTACATCACCAATCTCGGTCTTGAGAAGATTCAAATAAGGCCTAAGAACTTTATGTTCTTTGCTATATTTATGCCCAAAATTTTTGAATGGTGACCATATCCCACCCAAATTCCATATATCCCTTAGAAATAGGCCATATATCCCTTATGAAAGTTCTCAAATTCAAGGGCCATGAAATAGGCCTCAAATAACCATGTAGATCTTATTTAAGAGATATTTAACCTCCCAGTGGGATATGGGTGCCATTAGGATTTTTTTTGCACAATATATGTAATTCAAGGTTTATATCATCACCAAGGGAAGAAAATCAGGGCCTTCTTCCCTAAATGAATCTTTTTTATGCTTAATGGCCAAGCTTGTTAAACAAATTCAATTTTTTAAGCAATAGAAATATTAAATTCTTAAATTTAAGTGGTATATGTTTGGTAAACAATATTTAAAATTTCATAAATTAAGTAGTTTAGATCCTTCTTAAATTCCAAATTTCATAAAGGAGAAGATGACTCCCTCACCCTGACATGTAAAACTCCTTCACCCTGACATGTTTCAAAATGAAATCTTTAGCACTAAAAAATTCTTGTAAGGGTAGAGGACTTATTTTCCTTATTTGGGCATGGTAAAGGCCTCTAAACACATCCATTTTGCACAAAACCACCTAATGGCACCTAGAAGACCACTCCAAGGTAAAAGAACCCACAAAGAGGGCATGTGCCATGGTTGGAGACCTTGTTCACAACACATGATGCTTAGATTAAGGTTTATTTTCCATCATAAGGATATTGTTTCCCTATTATGATCATGGCCAATGCCTTGAGATTTGTCTTTAGTGAGGAAAACATCGTAATGGAAACCATATCCACCTCCCAGGAAAAGGACCCTCTAGTGAGGGTTCATGTCATAGTTCTAGGTGTTGTTAATAGTGCTTGAGCTCATGAAGTTTCAATTAGGGCTTAATTCCATTTCCCCCCCACCCCCCTTGACCATGTTTAGGAATTAAGACCCATTTCCAATGCATAAAACCTACTAATGGTTCCCACATCCCACTCATAGGCTTGCAAACAACCCATACAATGGACTCATGCGTTGGCTCGAGCACTCATTCAAGACTCTTGAGCTCAAGAATATTCAACAATATCTTGAGGAACTTGTTTCCCTTCCTCGAAAATGGTCAAGATACTATGATATATACTCAATGCACAAAACCTCCTAATGGACTCCATATCCAACTCTGATGCTAAAAACCCTTTAGATAGGGCTTGTGTTATGGTTTGCAGGTGTTGTTCATGGTGATTGATCCTAATAAGTGATGTTTAGGGAATAAGGTCCAATTTTTGTCCTCCCCTAACCATGGTATTTGATCTCAAGAAGGTTCAGTTAGGGATTAATACCCTTCTTTACCCCTTAACCATGTTAATCCTTCAATGAACATAAGGTGATTATTCTTTGTTTAAATATTCTCAGGAGAGAGCTTCGTGATGTAGTCATCAAAAAACTAGACAAGACCTATGCAGGGGATCTTTAACCTTTGTGTGATATCTTTAGCATCATTGATCTAGTTTCTTAAAGAGTAAGAATGGATCTTAGGGACTATACCATGTTGAAGGGAGGAAAACAAGGAACTTGGGTCCAAAATGAATCTTTTTGAGTTTAAGGGCCATGCACTAGGCCTTGAACAACCATGTATATCCTTTCTAAATGATATTTAGCCTCTAAGTGGGATATGGATGCCATAAGAATTTTTTCACACCACATATGGGAGTCAAGGCTTATAACATCATTGAGGGAGGAAAACAAGGACTTTAGGCTGTAAACAAGCATTTATTTTACTTAATGGCCATGAAGAAGGGCTCCAATTTGAAATGCGAGAACCATTAATATATTTTTTATATCAAAATAAGAATGTATTTTCTAACCTATACCATGGACAAGGGAGGAAAACAAAGGCCTTAGGCCCTAAACAAATTTCTCAGGATTATTTGAATGTTGTAAGTATTAGGGTTCATGTTGTAGTCCTCAAATAACCACACAAGACTTGTACTATAGGGGATATTTATCCTATGTGGGGAATATTTGGCACCATTAATATGTCTTATACAATAAGAATGGGTCTTCAAACCTTAGGCCATAAATGAAGCTTTCTTGTGATAAATGGCCATGGAAAATGTCTTTGACTTATAGGAATATGGAAAAAATTAGTATGTTTTGAACAATAAGAATGGGTCTTAGAATTACCTCCACCATGGCCAGGGGAGGAAAACGATATATTTAGGTCCTAGAGAAATATTCTTAGGGTCTTTACCATGGCAAGGGAATGAACATAAGGTGATTATTCCTTGTTTAAATATTCTCAGGAGAGAGCTTTGTGATGTAGTCATCAAAAAACTAGAGAATACCTATGCAGGGGATCTTTCACCTTTGTGTGGTATCTTTAGCATCATTGATATGTTTTTTTAAAGAGTAATAATGGATCTTAGGGACTACACCATGTTGAAGAGAGGAAAACAAGGAACTTGGGTCCAAAATGAATCTTTTTTAGTTTAAGGGCCATGCACTAGGCCTTGAAAAACCATGTATATCCTTTCTAAATGAACATCTTTAGCCTCTAAGTGGGATATGGGTGCCATTAGGAGTTTGTTCACACCACATATGGGATTAAAGGCATAAACCATCATTGAGGGATGAAAATAGTGGCTTTAGGTTGTAAACAAACATTTATTTTACTTAATGGCCATGAAAAATGGCTCCAATTCGGAATGTGGGAACCATTAATATATTCTTTATATCAAAATAAGAATGGATCTCCTAACATATACCATGGCCAAGGGAGGAAAACAAAGGCCTTAGGCCCTACACAAATTTCTCAAGATTAATGGCCATGAAAAAGGCCTTAAAACACCACACTAATCCTCTCTTCAGAATTTGTGGCCATTGGGTGGGATACTGACACCACTCGCAAGTTTTATGAACCATGTAAGACACATGGGATCTTGTCCTGTGTAAGCTACATGAACATTTCTATTATTATATTGTATGAATTTGTTCTTTTGCAAAGTAATTTTATGAATTAAATTTGTGTTAGAGTTTAGAATTTTAAGTGGCATATCCCAGCAAGTGGTTGGGGATGCTACAAGTGGTCAGTTGTATAGCTCTATAAGTGATTTTTAGGTGATAACAATCTCCCTAGTTGAGAACTAGTTCTTTATATTGCTACTTTTGTTGATGTACTTTACATACACACCTTGGTGGTTTGGTCACTCGAGTATCAAATAGGAAATACTTAATGGACTTTAGAGAATAAGTGATACTAAGGGTCCTACCTAGATATGGGAATGTTGAGTAGAAACCTTCACTGGAAGCCTTCCACTTATGGGTCTATCAACAAATCTCTTTATGTAGCTACTAGACCTTAATTAGGATATTCCCCAAGGTGTACATAAAATTGTGGACCCAAATTGTTTCTATAAATCTCTTCCAAGTCCACCTATGATTGAACCCATATATAATATGTAAGATAAGATCGTTATTTCCCTCATATACCTTCATAAAGGTGATTGTATCTTTTGTTTCCCCTGGAATGTTAATCGCTTGGCACTTGAGTGGCATAGAAAACTTATTTTGCAATCCTAGTTGGACTTATTCCCATCTATCAATTCTATCTCTATAAGTATCCCACCACCTATATGGTGTGGATCTCAATGTCACATATAGTTCTTATACAAAATCCTCCAAGCACCACTAAGCTTAGATCCTCCATAAAATATTCAACACTCCCTATACCATCAAATATGGGAGGGATTGGTAGATCTATACCAATATCATGGATAGACCTAATCATGGCACGAAAATGAGACAAAATATTATAATTTTTTTTTCCAATCTTATAATGCTTTTTATCCCTTTGAATTATAATAACATATTCTTCTCCAACTGACTAGTCATTTTTTTTTTCTTATTAGATTGGTATAACCATTCTATATTTTTTCCATCAAGTTATATTATTGGCCCACTCTTGCACCATCAATGATGTCATCTATTGGCTCTATGTATCATTCCCTTTTGATTGGATCAATGGGTTGTATCACTCTAGTTCCATTGGCTTCAAAATCCATTTTCCATCTCTTTACATTAATTATGTTTTTGTTTAACAAAAAATAAATTAAATTAACAAAAAAATTTAATAAAACATTAAAAAAAAATAAAAAATGACAAAGAAATCCTCTTGCCCCCATTCATTACAAAGAAATTTGGGCGTGGGTGGCCATCTACTAGCAGCTTGGATATTCCTGCGAGGTGGAAACTACACAACACACTCAACAATCGCATTCGTAGATCCAAAACCGGCCCATACATCACCTTCACAGAGCCATCTACTTGCTTGGATATGCCCGCGTGAGGTGGAAACTACACAGTACAGGAGCAAAGGATACATATTCGTGTTCAACGCAGAGGAGCAAAACCCCATAGCTTGGATATTCCCACGTGAGGAGGAAACTGCACAGAGCCATCTACTAGCTTGGATAACCCCCACGTGAGGTGGAAACTACATAGAACAGGATAAAACATACAAATTCATGTTCAGTGTAAAGGAACAAAACCCCATAGCTTATATATTCCCGCGTGAGGAGGAAACTACACAACATAGGATACATATTTGTGTTTGGCGCAAAGGATAAAAACCCCATATGACAGAGGTAGAGGAGTGGTGATATTCAGCCCAGTATTTCAATTGGAAATCGACAGAGGCAAAAGAGGGCCCTTATCCAGACAAACCTGTGGAGATGTCGCAAAACTCAGTAATGTCTATCCTCTGTCTCTCTGAAATCGGTAATCCTTTGTTAAATGTAGTTAAAACCCTAGTTTTAACATTGGCATCATTGTGAGAATAGTCTTAGGTTGAAACTTGTGCTTGCAACATGCTTTACGTTGACTGCCTCCATAGATATATTCATAGTAACTACTATTTTGTCCTGTGGTTCTTACTTTTACCACTGATCACCCTTCTCACAATTTCGATAAAGGTTCTAAGCTTCAATTTAGTATATAAATTTTCTGCCCATGCACTTTTCTATTGTAGACTTCATGATTCTATTCTTTGTAAATACCATGATTACACTCAAGTGTATTTGATTCTCTCATCGACCTCCTCAGATGCTATCCCTCCCTTGGTCCATAACCTCCTTCTCCCTATTGCTCTTAAGACGTGAACCCCAAACTTGATAATTTTCTCACCTAGTATATTTTGAATAGTAGAGTTGCCTCTTGGGATTCTAGGCCTCTAATTTGCCTTTGAAAGTCTTCCTAACTAAAGAGGAAATCCCCTCCTAGTTTTTCACTCTCCTCTCCTTCATGGGTGGTGTTACCAATCATGATGCATGGAAAATTGTTGCATTATTTGAAGACCTTTTTTAAGCAGATTTTTCATGGAGGATGTATATATTGGAAGGCATAGCTACAGTTTTGATTAAAACTTACTCATTAAGGATTACCTTTTGAGGCATCATTGCATATTTTGAGGCATTGTGGTGCATATGGCAGAGTTATGCCTTTTTGGATCCCTTATTGGTACATTTTCATGCATATTTTTTTATTGAGGGTGCATCTTACACATTCTGAGGCACAATCATATATTTGAAGGCATGCCAGATCCCATGGAGTGGTATTGGATGATTGAAGAACACCCTTCATGTGATGGTTACGCTCATCGCTCTAGTGCCATCATACTTGTCAAATGTTTTCCTTGGAAGGAGTGGACATCATTTGAGTGGATTAATATATTGTTTTAGTAGTTGGAATATAGTGATCATGATTTGTTGAGATGAGAAGTGCTCTCCATAAGTAAATTTTTTAATGACAATGTAGGTGGAAGCTAGCATAGATTACAAAGCTAAAGGATATCATTGGATATCCTTGAGGAGGGTTTTATTGAATAAATTTATTGTCGTGGGAGGAATTCCTCCATGTGATTCTATTTGCAAGACATTGTAGGCTCATATGTAAACACTTGGAATCATTCACCTTCTCAAGGACAATTTTCCCCAATAAGAGGAAGCCATATTAGATTTGTGTTTTTATAAGAGGTTCTTCACCTGAGGAAAGATGTCCAAATTTTTCTTGAATATTTTATTATGGAGGTAGTTGAGAGATTCATCTATAAAAGGATGGAGTTCATCTCCAAGGGTGTGATTCTTGAAGGAGTATAAGACTGGGTATACTTGATTGTTACAGCTAGCAGGATAAATATTTTAGGGTTTCCATATTCCTCATTCACTCTCTTATTGACCACCTATTTCCTTGATGCATTCATCTTTTATTATCTCCCTTTAGTCCATTGTCTTGATTAGGGTTGAATTCAATATGGCATTCCTTAGTTGAGACTAGTCACCACTCCCTTTCTATCTTCCCTGAGAGGTTATATTTCTCGGTTTCATATTGTAGCCTATAGCTACAAGGTCACCTTCATTTCCATGAAATTTCCTTCCTGTCGACGCTCTCCTCCTACCTTCGATGGTGTTTAATTAACGTTGTTTTCTTATGTTTATTTTACATCCCCATGCTAACATTTTCACCTCATGCCTTCAACAATGTCCTTCTAGAATCAATGACACATGCCCTCACTAATTTCACCTTATGAATAATTTGTACGTCATGATGACCATAGCTAGATCTAGTTGAATACCAATGAACATGTAATATGACTATTTTTCATTATTTTTGAACCATCAACATAGGATTATCAATGGTTAGGTATCAACATGTTCAAAGGACTTTTATAGTGGAATTTGTTTATTATAATATTTTTTGTCCCTCATCAAGGAAACACCCATTCATCACATATTTCAACCATAAGTAACATTTATTTCATAGAGGTATTATGACCCGAATTCAAATGTATCATGTTACACATGTTATGGTTTCATATTGTAATTAACATGATTATCATCAT
>ML782694.1:144131-203388 GCA_009831015.1 Picea engelmannii | reverse complement strand
CGACGGTCACGATATGTTCCCGACATAGAGTGATCTGACGGTTCATACTCTCCTCGATCTTAACGGCCATTGATCCATGGCTTAACACCCGATTGGTCCATGATCTCTATTTAAAGAGAATGGAGGGTCATTTGCCGATGATCTATTGTGAGAAACTCTCTTGTAAAATCTCTCTGTAATCTTTTTCTTTGCATTAATAAACTGCTCCAAGTGGTCGCGTTGGCTGGGGCCGTGGATGTTTCCCCATAGGGGTTTTACCACGTGAAAACATCGGTGTGTTGATCTTTGATCTGGTTATGTGAGTGGTTACTGAAGCTGTTCGTCCTCTGTTGGAATACCTGTGTTGTCGAACATGGTGATGTGGTTGGAATGGTTTCATTTCCTGGAGCTAGACGTGTGACAAGCACGGGGACCCTTCCGTCCACATTTTTGGTCGACGATAATGGACTTCCATTAAAACAATCAAGACTCCCAGGTATTTTTAATTCATATTTTAATCATTTAATGTTGTCCATCTCATACACAAATCATCTAGATTATTAATTTTAAATTAATGATCATATATTTTTTTGTGTAGGAAACGACCATTTTTATAGGCACCTAGAGAGCAAGCCCTTGTTGATTTTTGGGGAAACCTTACACATGAGGTGGAATTTCCAGAATTCCAACCTCAAAAAGGAACTTGTGGATTATCTTGAAGGCCTCTTTAGAGTAGACACGTTCAATAAAAAAGCGGTCACCTCCACAGTGGGCGAATATTTAAAATATATGCGGGATGTTTATAGACGAAGCTTGGCAGGAAATCCTAGGTATGAGCATCCTCCCTCAATTCTAGAGAGGGAGTGGAAGGCAATCATTGATGATGCAAAAGAGAAGATTTTGAAAAAATCAGGAGAAAAAATAACCGGTACACCAAGGTAAATTACAATATTTTGATTTCAATATCAACTTTAATTTTCTTTAGATTTAAATAAAAGTGTGTTTGTATATAACATACTTGAAAATTTTGATGATAGGTTGCTTGACACTTCAAAGGAAACCAAAGAAAGGATTGCCAAACATGGCCAACACAAGCTAGGCCAGGGAATCTACTCGAGGTTACAGTCATGAATCGTAAGTACCCAAACATATTAAGAATATTATTTGTATTGCATTACAACTTCCAGGTAATTGCAGTCAAAAACATTAAAAAATCGTACCCTTATGCAATGCAGGGCAATGACTTCGGAACTGAAATCACAGAGGAATACCTCCAACTTAGTTACAAGTACAGTTATAAATCTGTGGTTGATCTTAGGAAAAGCATGGGGCAGACCCCAAGATCCAGTTTGCAGGATAAGGTAAATAAAAATCAGTCCACATTAACCTTTCATTACTTATAAAATACGTAAATGTTTAATATCGTCCATAATTTAATGTCTTACTTTGTTTTAATCAGGGGAGTAGCACTATCAACGAAACCATTAGTACTAGACAACAGAGCATGGATAGTGCAATGCAGCCAGAAGATCATGGTGCTCCCCAGAATCCTCATCCCAGTGGGGTGCAGCACCAAGATGTTCCTGTGACTGAGGCCCATGACGGTAAAATGGTTGTATATTAATCGTATACTTAATAATTATGTACTTGTAAATTTTGTATTTATAAATTTTGACATTTCAATGGAAGAGAATTTCATAGTTGATCCTCCTCGACCTGAAGATCAGGTGAACAAGTCATCCATTCCAACGGTGCTGACTAGAGGACCAGGTAAATAATTACATTGCAGAGTTTTTTTTAATATTAATGAACTACTTCAATGATATTTAAAAATTGGCCATATAAATTTAATATTTTTTTGTTTTTGACATAGCCCTCCCCAACCCGTGGGTCGAAAGGTTACGTACACATGATCTTTCTTCTCTCCTGGCCCGAAGAGCTCTCGAAAATGGCTCTTCTATTTCCCTTTCGGGAAATCTACACCCACAGTTAACTTCAAGAAATCACCCCTTGTACTTCGGGAGATCGGACTTCGCACTTCCACGAATCCGGTGGTCAAAGGCCTTGTTTCTTAATCTCTGAAACCCGAAAACAGTCAACGCTGACCCTTTCTCTCCCTGTTCCGTATTTCTCCTTATCGCGAATTCGGCGATCACGATGTCAAGAAACTCGTCTCCTTGACTCCTGAAACCCAATTTGCCGAAACTCTGATACGCTCGCAAGATCTGACCTTTCAATAGCCCCTCTTTCCATCGAGACATTGGAATTCACGATATCACGAATCCTAATGCAAAGAATTCGGGTCTTTACCCCACGAAACCCCGAAATGGTTAACGGAGTTGGACTTCGTGTCGATAGTGCACCACCTGTCCACTATGTTGCCTTCTATGGCCCACACAATCCTCCCGTTCCTTTGGGACTTCGCGTTTCGTGATTTCGCAAGTCCCGTTGCAAAGATTACGGGACTCCAACCTACAAAACCCTGATATAGAAATTCACGGGTAAATCCAACGGCTCCTGTGGCTTGGATCTACGGTTCTACTCCTCCTGAGCTTAGAACCTTTTGGAATAATCACAGTAACTCCCCTACTCCTCCATGAGGTCTGACGGCTCACGGGACTTCACGAATTCTCTACAGAGAATTCTGACCGTCCGTTCTTTCCTTGACAACTTGTCCTCCTGCGGTCCGATGTCGCTACACCTTCCTTTAGATTTTCAAGGTACTTGGCCTATTGCCTTCCTTCGAAGACTTTGAAGGCTTCAAATCCTTCTAAACTTTCCCACGAATTCAAGTCTTTCAGAAAACTCTCGCTCGCACTCCTTGCGGAAAACCTTCAAACATTCCCAAGTGTTGAACTCCTTCGACTCTGCGCACACCTGCAGCAACAGTCTCTCAATGCTTCGCTCAGGTCTGCAACTCTGAGACTTTACACGGCCTACGCACTCCTTGCACGGCTTATGTGCCTAACTGCACTTCTGTTTGAATGAGAAAAAAAGCTACCCTATCTGAGCTCTCAGAGACAAACCTCTGAACCTTCTGTCAATGCACTCCTTGTGGACAATTCAACTGCACTCCTTCCAGGAACTCTTGCTTAGATGGAGAAACAATTGAAACTCATTTCCCTTACTCTCTCTCTCTCTCTCAGATTTTAGACATTCAATAAGAAATCATTCATACATAGCATAAAATCAAATGTACAACAGAAAGAGTAAAATAACAATGAGCATAACATTCAAAGATGCATACACAGAGAATATTTGAACACCATGAGTCTGAATCAAAACCTTCTTGAATTAATTCAGAACTTCTATACATCAAATTCATCTATACATCTCTCTACTTCTCTTCTATGCTCTCGCTCTTAATTTGCATAATCTTCATGCATATGTTACAATACACAATCAGGGTGTCTATATCCTATTTCCCTTTTGTGCTCTAAAACTGTCTAATCTAACATTCAATTCTATCTACCTTCATTAATTACTATAAATGCCTTCTATCTACTAAGGACGAGAGAGGATCGCTCAAGGTCCATTTACATTTTACAAGTGCACTCCTTATTAATCATCTCATTTAAGATTGGCTCATTAACTTCAAGATAATTTCAAAATTTGCACTGGGTGCTTGTCCAGCTGTCTTTTGCCTCCCCGCTAGCTCGCTTGAGATGCTCCTGCATCATACTCCCTCGCTTGAAAATTTTCATGGGCTCCTATACATGAGCTCACGCATGGTCTATCCATGCCTCTGGATCTCCACTTCATTCTCCCAGCTAGCATCTAACTGGATGGCCCTTCCACTTGACCAAATACTCAAAGTATTTCTTTCGCCTGGTCTTTTTGCTCACTCTTTTGTCCAGTATGCGCTCCATCTTCGGCTTTTCTACAATTGGCATCTATTTTGTCCACTGGATCACCAGCTGTTCATTTTCTGTCCCTGCTTCCTTAGCTTTATATGGGTACAAATCTGAGATATTGAATATTGGATAAATTCCGATCCCATTGGGTAATTCAATCTCGTAAGCATTTGCCCCAAATTTCTTTAAGACCTTACATGGTCTGATTTTCTTCATCTTCAGTTTATTGTATGTTCCTCTCGGGAACCTTTCCTTTCTCAACTATGCCAGAATCAAGTCACCAACCTCGAACTGAAGTTGTCTTATGTGTTGATCTGCTCTGGGCTTATACTCCTGGCTTGAATTATGCAATCGCTCCTTCACTTGGCTATGAAGTTCCTTCATCGCCTCTGCGAAATCTTTTGCACTAGCGCTCCTAGTTGCATTATGTTCTGAATCTCTCAATTCATAAATTCCTCTCGATTGCATGCCATAAACAATCTGAAATGGACTCTGCCCTGTGCTCTTGTTAACTGAGTCGTTATAAGCAAATTCTGCCTATGGTAATATGTTGTCCCACTGGCTGTGGTATTCTGTCACCAAGCTTCTCAGCAAGACTCCCAGAATTTTTTTTACCACTTCCGTCTGTCCATCCGTCTGAGGATGATAAGTTGAACTAAACAACAAGTTAGTCCCCAGCTTCTTCCATAATGTCCTCCAAAAGTGTCCTATGAACTTAGTGTCTCGATCCAAAACTATGCTCCTTGGTAAGTCGTGAAGTCGAATGACTTCTTTGAAAAACAGATTCGCAATGTGAGTTGCGTCACTGGTTTTCTAACATGGAATGAAGTGTGCCATCTTGGAAAATCTATCCACCACCACAAAGATTGAGTCAAATCCTCTTTGTGTTTTTGGAAACCCCAATACGAAATTCATGCTGATTGCATCCCACAGCTTCTCAGGTATGGGCAATGGTTGATAAAATCCGGCATTATGTCTCCTTCCTTTCGAATGCTAGCAAATTCTACATCTGTCCACGAATCTCTTGACGTCTGCTAGCATTCCCGGCCAAAAATACGACTCATTCAGCTTTGCGAACGTCTTTTCATGACCAAAGTGCCCGGCCAATCCTCCACTATGTTTCTCCTTCAGAAAATTCTCCCTCATGGAGCATTTCAGAATACACAGTTGTTTACCTTTAAATAGTAATCCTTCCTGGATCATGTATTTTTTCCATTGGTTTCTATCTCTGAGAATTGGATTCTCAGCTGCTTCATAAACCTTATTAAAATCTGGATCATTTCTGTACATGTTCCTGAGATCATCAAAACCCAATGTTTTGACTCTGAACTCCTGCAATAGCAAATACTTCATGCTCAAAGCGTCAGCAACTTTGTTAGCAGTACCAGAAATATGTTTAATCACAAAAGTGAAAATTTTCATATATTCCACCCATTTAGCATGTCTCTGATTCAACTTCTCCTGTTGAGTCACAAACTGCAATGCATGATTGTCACTGTATAAAACAAACACCTTCGGGATCAAGTGATGTCTCCATTTTTTCAATGCCTGTATGATAGCATAAAACTCCTTGTCATAAGTGGAGTACTTCACTTTCGCTTCATTCAGCGTCTCGCTAAAGTATGCTATTGGCCTGTCTTCTTGACTCAAGACTGCCCCTATTGCAAACCCACTTGCATCGCATTTCACTTGAAATGTCTTTTGGAAATCAGGCAACACCAAAACTGGTTGTTCTGTGATCTTCCTCTTCAACATATTAAAACTCTTTTCAACTTCTTCTATCCAGTGAAAAGATTTATGTCTCTTCTTCATTGTTTCCATCATCGGTGCACTAATCCCACTGAAATTTCTGATGAACTTTCGGTAGAAACTAGCCAATCCGTGAAAACTCCTCACCTCAAAGGTATTCTTTGGTGATGGCCAATTCTTAATCACTTCCACTTTATCTGGATCCATCCTCAATTTATCTACAGAAATAAAAAAAACCCAGATAAATGAGCTCCATCTTCATGAATGAGGACTTATTCATGTTTATCAACAACTTCTCCTGCTGTAGTCTCTACATCACTGTAGCCAAATGTTTCAGATGCTCTACCACTGTTTTACTGAAAATAATTATGTCATCCAAATACATAATGACAAATTTTCTGATGAACTCCCTGAGGACTTCATTCATCAACCTCATGAAGGTACTCGGTGCATTTGTTAAGCCAAACGGCATAACAAGCCATTCATACAACCCTTCATTAGTTTTGAATGTTGTCTTCCATTCATCACCTTCTCTCATGCGGATTTGATGATAACCGCTTTTCAAATCAATCTTTGAAAAGAATTTTTCTCCACTCAAGCAATCCATCAGATCATCCATCCTTGGCAATGGAAATATGTACCTTATGGTTATCTTGTTGATTGCCCTCAAGTCAGTACACATCCTCCAGCCTCTGTCTTTCTTCGGACTGAGTACTATTGGAGCAACACATGGACTCAAGCTTTCTCTAACCAAACCTTTGTCCAACAAATCCTGGACTTGTATTTTGACCTCTTCATTCTCCTGCGGCATCAATCTGTACATGGCTTTGTTTGGTAAACTGGCTCCTGGTATGAGATCAATATGATGACTCACACTTCTGATCGGTGGCAACGAACGAGGTAGTTCATCCACTACTATGCCAGCGAACTCTTCCAGCAGCTCCTGAATCTCTTCTGGTAAATCATCTACTCTTGTGCTGGTCAAAACAATCTTCAATTTCCTGACCACAATGAATTGTGGTTCCTCTTTCTTCTTAACCTCTGTAAGAATTTCCTTCCCACTCATGAGAAGTACAATGTTGCTTACTTCCGATTTCACCTCCTTATCTTTGATTGGAAGCAACATGTGAGTTCTCCCATTCTTCTCTAGGGTGTATGTGTTCATTCTCCCATCATGAATCACATTCCTTTCATACTGCCACGGACTACCCAGCAATAGATGACAAACATCCATAGGAATAACATCACATAATATCTTATCATTATATCCTCCTATCTTAAATTCAACTAAACACTGTTTAGTGATCGTTACCTGATGTCCTTTTTGTAGCCACAAAACTCTGTACAGGCTTGGATGATCAATTATCTCCAGCTCCATCTTTTCTACCATCTCTATAGAAACGATATTATCCGTGGTACCACTGTCCACAATGACCTTGCATACCCTGTCTTTGGTTTTTCAAGCAGTCCGGAAAAGTCTGTTTCTTTGGACTGAACTCTCCACCTCCTTCTCTGGTGTCAAAAGAGATTTTCGCATCATCAACAATCTTCCACCTTCAGCATCTTCTGCCTCAACATCTCGCCTCTTTTCTTCAGCGATGTGAGTCTCTCCTCCTTCTTTCTTTTTGTCGGGACACTCATAAGACTTGTGTCTAGTCTTTCTGCATGTGAAGCATGTTATTACTCCACCTCTTCCTCTTCCTCTACCTCTAGTACGAGGAAAAACATTATTATCAGCATAGTCTCCTCTCTGTTCAGTATGCTTCCCTCGTTGTTCAGCATATTGCCCTCGCTGTGAGGTTCCACCTCTCTCAGTTCGAGTTTGAGGTTTCTTCTAGTCCTCCTTGGGTTTCTAGTTTTTATCCTGGGCAACTGATTTGCCTCTGGGCTGACTTCTGCCTCGGCCTCTTTGACCCTGCTTTCGGCTCAACTTCTCTTCAGCTTTTAGAGCTATCTGATAAGCATCTTCCTCCGTTCGGATGGTTACCATGCTCATCTCATCATGAATGTCGTATCTCAGGCCATTCATGTATCTGGAAACCTTTTCATCATCACTTTCTCGATGACCTGCCCTGATGTTCAGCTTGTAGAATTCTTCAGTGTATTCTTTCACTGTCATCAACTTCTGCCTCAGGTTCTGCATCCTCCTGAACAAAGTAATTTGATAATCCCTGGGGATGAATTTCGCCTTCATCTTTGCGATCATCCTGTCCCAGATTTTGATCTTTTGCTTGCCCTTCCAGCGTCTGTCAGATTGTAGCTCATCCCACCACAATGATGCATGTCCTTTTAATATCGTGACAGCATGGTTGACCTTCTTGTCCTCTTCGACATATTCATAGTCAAAATATGTGTCCAGAGCTCTAATCCAGTCTAGAAGCTCCTCTGCATCTAGATTTCCCTCATAAACTGGAAGGTCCATTTTCGCTCTTGCACCCATTTTTGCAATAGCTCTAATCAAACATTTTTTTGCTACATCTTCAGCTGCAGCTTCTTCTCCTTCATGTTCAGCCTGAATTTCACTTTCGGAATCACTAAGATCCCTAGCACTGACTATATGCCTCTGTGTTGTCTCCATGTCTTCGATTCTGGCACGTAGATCACGCATCTCTCTCTCCATGGCTGGATCAATCATCTGCCTACCTCTTCTTCATGGAATTTTCCTATCCTCTGGTGGATCAGGTGTTTGCCTGTCCCTTCTCCTTGGCGGCATGGTGAATTCTCCTTTTCCCTGCTACAGAAAGCAAAGGATCCTTTCTGAGCTCTGATAACAAACCTGACACAGCCCTCCTCAACCCATGGGTTGGAAGGTTACGTACACAGGATCGTTCTTCTCTCCTAGACCAAAGAGCTCTCGGAAATGGATCTTCTATTTCCCTTTCGGGAAATCTGCACCCACAGTTAACTTCAAGAAATTCCCCCTTGTACTTTGGGAGATCGGACTTCGCACTTCCACGAATCCGGTGGTCAAAGGCCTTTTTTCTTAATCTCTGAAACCAAAAAATAGTCAACGCTGACTCTTTCTCTCCCTGTTCTGTATTTCTCCTTATCATGATTTCGGCGATCACGATGTCAAGAAACTCGTCTCCTTGACTCCTGAAACCCGATTTTCTGAAACTCCGATACGCTCGCAAGCTCTAACGTTTCAACAACCCCTCTTTCCATCGAGACATCGGACTTCGCAATATCACGAATCCTAATGCAAAGAATTCGGGTCTTTACCCCACGAAACCCCGAAATGGTTAACGGAGTTGGACTTCGTGTCGATAGTGCGCCACCTTTCCACTATGTTGCCTTCTGTGGCCCACACAATCCTCTCGTTCCTTCGGGACTTCGTGTTTCGTGATTTCGCGAGTCCCGTTGCAAAGATTACGGGACTCCAAACTACAAAAACCTGATATAGAAATTCACAGGTAAATCCAACGGCTCCTGTGGCTTGGATCTATGGTTCTACTCCTCCTGAGCTTAGAACCTTTTGGAATACTCGTGGTAACTCCCCTACTCCTCCGTGAGGTCTGACGGCTCACGGGACTTCGCGAATTCTCTACAGAGAATTCCGACCGTCCGTTCTTTCCTTGAGAACTTGTCCTCCTGCGGTCCGATGTCACTACGCCTTCCTCAGATTTTCAAGGTACTTGGACTGTTGCCTTCCTTCAATGACTTTGAAGGCTTCAAATCCTTCTAAACTTTCCCACGACTTCAAGTCTTTTAGAAAACTCCCGCTCGCACTCCTTGCAGCAAACCTTCAAACATTCCAAGTGTTGAACTCCTTCGACTCTGCGCACAACTGCAGCAGCAGTCTCTCAATGCTTCGCTTAGGTCTGCAACTCTGAGACTTTACACGGCCTACGCACTCCTTGCACGGCTCCTGTGCCTAACTACACTTCTGTGTGAATGAGAAGAAAAGCTACCCTATCTGAGCTCTCAGAGCCAAACCTCTGAACCTTCTGTCAACACACTCCTTGCGAATAATTCAACTGCACTCCTTGCAGGAACTCTTGCTCAGTTGGAGAAACAATTGAAACACATTTCCCTTACTCTCTCTCTCTCTCTCAGATTTCATACATTCAACAAGAAATCATTCATACATAGCATAAAATCAAATGTACAACAGAAAGAGTAAAATAACCATGAGCATAACATTCAAAGATGCATACACAGAGAATATTTGAACACCATGAGTCTGAATCAAAACCTTCTTGTATTAATTCAGAACTTCTATACATCAAATTCGGCTATACATCTCTCTACTTCTCTTCTATGCTCTCGCTCTTAATTTGCATAATCTTCATGCATATGTTACAATACACAATCAGGGTGTCTATATCTTGTTTCCCTCTTGCGCTCTAAAACTGTCTAATCTAACATTCAATTCTATCTACCTTCATTAATTACTATAAATGCCTTCTATCTACTAAGGACGAGAGAGGATCGCTCAAGGTCCATTTACATTTTACAAGTGTGCTCCTTCTTAATTATCTCATTTAAGATTGGCGCATTAACTTCAAGATAATTTCAAAATTTGCATTGGGTGCTTGTCCAGCTGTCTTTTGCCTCCCTGCTGGCTCGCTTGAGATGCTCCTGCATCATACTCCCTCGCTTGAAAATTTTCATGGGCTCCTGTCCATGAGCTCACGCACGGTCTGTCCATGCCTTTGGATCTCCACTTCGTTCTCCCAGCTAGAATCTTCAACTGGATGGCCCTTCCACTTGACCAAATACTCAAAGTATTACTTTCGCCTAGTCTTTTTTCTCACTCTTTTGTCCAGTATGCGCTCCATCTACGGCTTTTCTGCAATTGGCATCTGTTTTGTCCACTGGATCACCGGCTATTCATTTTTTGTCCCTACTTTCTCAGCTTTATATGGGTACAAATCTGAGATATTGAATATCGAAGAAGTTCTGATACCATCGGGTAATTCAATCTCGTAAGCATTTTCCCCAAATTTCTTTAAGACCTTACATGGTCCAATTTTCTTCATCTTCAGTTTATTGTATGTTCCTCTCGGGAACCTTTCCTTTCTCAATTGTGCCAGAATCAAGTCACCAACCTCGAACTGAAGTTGTCTTTTGTGGTTATCTGTTGTGCACTTATACTCCTGGCTTGAATTCTGCAATCGCTCCTTCACTTGGCTGTGAAGTTCCTTCATCACCTCTGCGAAATCTTCTGCACTAGCGCTCCTAGTTGCATTCTGTTCTGAATCTCTCAATTCATAAATTCCTCTCGGCTACATGCCATAGAAAATCTGAAATGGACTCTGCCCTTTTCTCCTGTTAATTGAGTCATTATAAGCAAATTTCGCCTGTGGTAATATGTTGTCCCACTGGCTGTGGTGTTCTGTCACCAAGCTTCTCAGCAAGTCTCCTAGACTTTTGTTTACCACTTCCGTCTGTCCATCCGTCTGAGGATGATAAGTTGAACTAAACGAGAATTTAGTCCCCATATTCTTCCATAATGTCCTCCAAAAGTGTCCTATGAACTTAGTGTCTCGATCCAAAACTATGCTCCTTGGTAAGTCGTGAAGTCAAATGACTTATTTTTAAAACAGATTCGCAATGTGAGTTGCGTCACTGGTTTTCTGACATGGAATGAAGTGTGTCATCTTGGAAAATCTATCAACCACCACAAAGATTGAGTCAAATCCTCTTTGTGTTTTTGGCAACCCCAATACGAAATCCATGTTGATTGCATCCCACGGCTTCTCAAGTATGGGAAATGGTTGATAAAATCCGGCATTCTGTCTCCTTCCTTTCGAATGCTGAAAAATTCTACATCTGTCCACGAATCTCTTGACGTCTGCTCGCATTCCCGGCCAAAAATATGACTCATTCAGCTTTGCGAACGTCTTGTCGTGACCAAAGTGCTCAGCCAATCCTCCATTGTGTTTCTCCTTCGGTAAATTCTCCCTCATGGAGCATTTCAGAATACACAGTTGTTTACCTTTAAATAGTAATCCTTCCTGGATCATTTATTCTATCCATTGGCTTCTATCTCTGAGAATTGGATTCTCAGCTGCTTCATAAACCTTCTTAAAATATGGATCATTTCTGTACATGTTCCTGAGATCATCAAAACCCAATGTTTTGACTCTGAACTCCTGCAATAGAAAACACTTCCTGCTCAAAGCGTCAACAACTTTGTTAGAAGTACCAGAAATATGTTTAATCACAAAAGTGAAATTTTGCATATATTCCACCCATTTAACATGTCTCTGATTCAACTTCTCCTGTTGAGTCACAAACTGCAATGCATGATTGTCACTGTATAAAACAAACTCCTTCGGGATCAAGTAATGTCTCCATTTTTTCAATGCCTATATGATAGCATAAAACTCCTTATCATAAGTGGAGTACTTCACTTTCGCTTCATTCAGCTTCTCACTAAAGTATGCTATTGGCATGTCTTCTTGACTCAAGACTGCCCCTATTGCAAACCCACTTGCATCGCATTTCACTTAAAATGTCTTTTGGAAATTAGGCAACACCAAAACTGGTTGTTTCGTGATCTTCCTCTTCAACAGATTAAAACTCTTTTCAACTTCTTCTGTCCAGTGAAAAGATTTATGTCTCTTCTTCACTGTTTCCATCATCAATGCACTAATCCCATTGAAATTTTTGATGAACTTTCGATAGAAACTAGCCAATCCGTGAAAACTCCTCACCTCAAAGGTATTCTTCGGTGATGGCCAATTCTTAATCACTTCCACTTTATCTGAATCCATCCTCAATTTATCTACAGAAATAAAAAAAAACCCAGATAAATGAGCTCCATCTTCATGAATGAGGACTTCTTCATGTTTATCAATAGCTTCTCCTGCTGTAGTCTCTGCATCACTATAGCCAAATGTTTCAGATGCTTTGCCACTGTTTTACTGAAAATCAGTATGTCATCCAAACACATAATGACAAATTTTCCGATGAACTCCATTAGGACTTCATTCATCAACCTCATGAAGGTACTCGGTGCATTTTTTAAGCCAAACGGCATAACAAGCCATTCATACAACCCTTCGTTGGTTTTGAATGTTGTCTTCCATTCATCACCTTCTCTCATGCGGATTTGATGATAACCGCTTTTCAAATCAATCTTTGAAAAGAATTTTGCTCCACTCAAGCAATCCATCAGATCATCCATCCTTGGCAATGGAAATCTGTACCTTATGGTTATCTTGTTGATCGCCCTCAAGTCAGTACACATCCTCCATCCTCCGTCTTTCTTCGGACTGAGTATTATTGGAACAGCACATGGACTCAAGCTTTCTCTGACCAAACCTTTGTCCAACAAATCCTGGACTTGTCTTTTGACCTCTTCATTCTCCTGCGGCGTCAATCTGTACGTGGCTTTGTTTGGTAAACTGGCTCCTGGTATGAGATCAATATGATGACTCACACTTCTGATCGGTGGCAACAAACGAGGTAGTTTGTCCACTACTATGCCAGTGAACTCTTCCAGCAACTCCTGAATCTCTTCTGGTAAATCATCTACTCTTGTGCTGGTCAAAACAATCTTCGGTTTCCTGACCACAAAGAATTGTGGTTCCTCTTTCTTCTTAACCTCTGTAAGAAGTTCCTTCCCACTCATGAGAAGTACAGTGTTGCTTACTTCCGATTTCACCTCCTTATCTTTGATTGGAAGCGACATGTGAGTTCTCCCATTCTTCTCTAGGGTGTATGTGTTCATTCTCCCATCATGAATCACATTCCTATCATATTTCCACGGTCTACCCAGCAATAGATGACAAACATCCATAGGAATAACATCACATAATATCTTATCATTATATCCTCCTATCTTAAATTCAACTAAACATTGTTTAGTGACCGTTACTTGATGTCCTTTTTGTAGCCACGAAACTCTGTACGGGCTTGGATGATCAATCGTCTCCAGCTCCAGCTTTTCTACCATCTCTGTAGAAATGAGATTATCTGTGCTACCACTATCCACAATGACCTTGCATACCCTGTCTTTGGTTTTTCAAGTAGTCTGGAAAAGTCTCTTTCTTTGGACTGAACTCTCCACCTCCTTCTCTGGTGTCAAAAGAGATTTTCGCATCATCAGCGATCTTCCGCCTTCAGCATCTTCTGCCTCGACATCCCGCCTCTGTGCTTCGGTGATGTGAGTCTCTCCTCCTTCTTTATTTTTGTCGGGACACTCATAAGACTTGTGTCCAGTCTTTCCACATGTGAAGCATGTTATTACTCCACCTCTTCCTCTTCCTCTACCTCTAGTACGAGGAAAAAAATTATTATCAGCATACTCTCCTCTCTGTTCGGTATGTTTCCCTCGCTATTCAGCATATTTCCCTCGCTGTGAGGTTCCACCTCTCTCAGTTCGAGTCTAAGGTTTCTTCCAGTCCTCCTTGGGTTTCTGGTTTTTATCCTGGGCAACTGATTTGCCTCTGGGCTGACTTCTGCCTCGGCCTCTTTGACCCTGCTTTCAGCTCAGCTTCTCTTCAGCTTTTAGAGCCATCTGATAATCTTCTTCCACCATTTGGATGGTTACCATGCTCATCTCATCCTGAATGTCGTATCTCAGGCCATTCATGTATCTGGAAACCTTTTCATCATTGCTTTCTCGATGACCTGCCCTGATGTTCAGCTTGTAGAATTCTTCAGTGTATTCTTTCACTGTCATCAACTTCTGCCTCAAGTTTTGCATCCTCTTGAACAGAGTAATTTGATAATCCCTGGGGATGAATTTCACCTTCATCTTTGCGATCATCCTGTCCCAGATTTTGATCTTTTGCTTGCCCTTGCAGCGTCTGTCAGCTTGTAGCTCATCCCACCACAATGTTGCATGTCCTTTTAATCTCGTGACAGCATGGTTGACCTTCTTGTCCTCTTTGACATCTTCATAGTCAAAATATGTGTCCAGAGCTCTAATCTAGCCTAGAAGCTCCTCTGCATCTAGATTTCCCTCATAAACTGGAAGGTCCATTTTCGCTCTTGCACCCATTTTTGCAATAGTTCTAATCAAACATTTGTTTGCTGCATCTTCGGCTGCAGCTTCTTCTCCTTCATGTTCAGCCTCAATTTCACTTTTGGAATCACTAAGATCCCCAGCACTGACTGTACGCCTCTATGATGTCTCCATGTCTTCGAGTCTGGCGCGTAGATCACGCATCTCTCTCCCCATGGTTGGATCAGTCATCTGCCTACCTCTTCTTCGCAGCATTTCCCTATCCTCTGGTGGATCGAGTGTTTTCATGTCCCTTCTCCTTGGTGACATGGTGAATTCTCCTTTTCCCTGCTACAGAAAGAAAAGGATCCTTTCTGAGCTCTGATACCAAATCTGACGCAGCCCTCCTCAACCCGTGGGTCGGAAGGTTACGTACACAGGACCGTTCTTCTCTCCTAGCCCGAAGAGCTCTCGGAAATGGCTCTTCTATTTCCCTTTCGGGAAATCTGCACCCACAATTAACTTCAAGAAATTCCCCCTTGTACTTCGGGAGATTGGACTTCGCACTTCTGTGAATCCGGTAGTCAAAGGCCTTGTTTCTTAATCTCTAAAACGTGAAACAGTCAACGCTGACCCTTTCTCTCCCTATTCTAGATTTCTCCTTATCACGATTTCGGCAGTCATGATGTCAAGAAACTCGTCTCCTCGATTCCCGAAACCCGATTTGCCGAAACTCCGATACGCTCGCAATCTTTGACCTTTCAACAGCCCCTCTTTCCATCGAGACTTCAAACTTCGTGATATCACGAATCCTAATGTAAAGAATTCGAGTCTTTACCCCACGAAACCCCGAAATGGTTAACGGAGTTGGACTTCGTGTCGATAGTGCACCACCTGTCCACTTTGTTGCCTTCTGTGGCCCACACAGTCCTCTCGTTCCTTCGGGACTTCATGTTTCATGATTTCACGAGTCTTGTTGCAAAGATTACAGGACTCCAACCTACGAAGCCCGGATATAGAAATTCACAGGTAAATCCAACGGCTCCTGTGGCTTGGATCTACGGTTCTACTCCTCCTGAGCTTAGAACCTTTTGGAATACTCGCGGTAACTCCCCTACTCCTCCGTGAGGTCTAACAACTCACGGGACTTCGTGAATTCTCTACAGAGAATTCCAACCGTCCGTTCTTTCCTTGAGAACTTGTCCTCCTGTGGTCCGACGTCGCTACACCTTCCTTCAGATTTTCAAGGTACTTGGCCTGTTTCCTTCCTTCGACGACTTTGAAGGCTTCAAATCCTTCTGAACTTTCCCACGAATTCGAGTCTTTCAGAAAACTCTCCCTCGCACTCCTTGCAGAAAACCTTCAAACATTCCCAAGTGTTGAACTCCTTCGACTCTGTGCACACCTGCAACAACAGTCTCTCAATGCTTCTCTCAGGTCTGCAACTCTGAGACTTTACACGGCATACGCACTTCTTGCACGGCTCCTGTGCCTAACTGCACTTCTGTTTGAATGAGAACAAAAGCTACCCTATCTGAGCTCTCAGAGACAAACCTATGAACCTTCTGTCAACGCACTCCTTGCGAAAAATTCAACTGCACTCCTTGCAGGAACTCTTGCTCAGATGGAGAAACAATTGAAACTCATTTCCCTTACTCTCTCTCTCTCTCTCAGATTTCAGACATTCAACAAGAAATCATTCATAAATAGCATAAAAGCAAATGTACAACAGAAAGAGTAAAATAACCATGAGCATAACATTCAAAGATGCATACACAGAGAATATTTGAACACCGTGAGTCTGAACCAAAACCTTCTTGTATTAATTCAGAACTTTTGTACATGAAATTCGGCTATACAACTCTCTACTTCTCTTTTATGCTCTCGCTCTTAATTTGCATAATCTTCATGCATATGTTACAATACACAATGAGGGTGTCTATATCATGTTTCCCTCTTGCGCTCTAAAACTGTCTAATCTAACATTCAATTCTATCTACCTTCATTAATTACTATAAATTCCTTCTATCTACTAAGGACGAGAGGGGATCGCTCAAAGTCCGTTTACATTTTACAAGTGTGCTCCTTCTTAATTATCTTATTTAATATTGGCGCATTAACTTCAAGATAATTTCAAAATTTGCGCTAGGTGCTTGTCCAGTTGTCTTTTGCCTCCCCGTTGGCTCGCTTGAGATGCTCTTGCATCACTTTTGTAGGTGATGGCCCCTCACAGCAGCATCCACACCGTGGATACGAGACCAAACGTACTTGGCGTGAAAGGACTGAAACAACATCAGTTGTTGAAGAGAACCCAGTAAACAAAGACATGGAGATGGATGAATTGCTTAAGACCTGGAAAACATAAAAGAAGATTAAAAGAAATTGATGATGTGTAATAATTTTATAAGACAGTTAGATGTACATTATATAGTTGAACATGTAATGATGCATATAATGCATTGACATTATGGGTACTTTTTCATGTGATAATATACACAAGGCTATTTCTATGGCTTGTATATATCTGTGAATGTAATTTTGTTATACACTTAATGATAATTTCAGCTTCTCTTAGACTTGGTATATATTGATTCAATACTCCTTGGTTCTATTGGTTCTATTGGTTCTATTGGCGTTGACATACAATTTTTGCATCAATTTGTGGCTCCATGGATATCATCCTAGTGATTTGAAGGCATTGGTAAACGTGAAATTTAAGAGATTGAATTGTTCAAGATTGTATTTAAATTTTACATGCTTGTTTGTTTGTGGGTTTCAAGAGTTCCAAACTTGTATCTCTTTGTCTTTTAAGAATGGTAATCTCTTTTTATTTTAAGATATAACGTGAGAATCCAAGCAAGACATAATGCCTTGTGCTTGGGCTATGGAGTCTAGGCAACAAATAGAACTTGAATATGCAATATGAAACTTCCAAAATATTGTGACATGATATATGCAACTTTGAAATCCTTGTGACATGTGGCAAGCATATTTTCCAAGCAATGTGCAAACTTTAAACTTGGTGCAACATGCAAAAAGAATTTTTTGGGAAGATGCAATAAGAAGTTTTTGGAAGCTATAAAAAGAACTTAAAAAATATTATAACTTGTGACATGCATCTTTCAAAATCTTGTGACATGCAACATCCATCTTTGAAAATGTTGCGACATGTGCTATGCAACATGCAAAAAGCATATGTTCCATGCACATGAACTTTGAACTTGGTATGACTTGTTAACTTTGAACTTGGTGTGACATGTGACATGCAAAACTTGAACTTGGTGCGACGTGTGATATGTGAACTTTGAACTTTGTGTGACATGAAACATGCATCTTTTTGCAACTTGTGAAACACATATTTTAGTATTTTCACCATAACTTTTGAACCCAAAATTTGTTTTGTGTCATATTTGTACCATTGTAAAGGTCTTGTTAAGATATAAAACTTCATTGTTACAAGTTTTACGAGATTACTTACCACTGTTTCAAATTCAAAAAATGAAAATATGGGCACATTGTCAATGGCCTAGAAACCCAATAACACAACATTTCAACTAATGTGTCCTTAAAATCATTATCAAAGTGACCAATATCATATCCCATGAAAGGAGATTCAACTCAAGGAAGTAAACTTGAGCATCTTATTAAGTTGTCAATTGACTTCTTTATGTTAAATTATTTTTTCTAAAATATGATTCAAAGTTTGTATATTTTCATCTTACGTATATTGTGGAAACAACATCCAGGTATTGATACTAAAAACGAGATTATACATTTTAATATGAATACATTACGTATGAAAGAGTGAAAAATGGAAACAAGGATGTTAGTCACCTTTGGCCAAGAATTTTATGGAGATATGTGATTCCTGTGATGCATATGTCGTGGACTATTTTTCTGTATCTAAGGAGCATTAGGGTTGTTGTAGGAACATCCTTTACATTGTAGACTATCTCATGTTTAGAGTTTGCATTCTTATTTCTATTTTCTAGAAATATTTGTCTAAACCTGTAGGCATGAAGTTGTAATTAATTTATTAATGCAAAACTATTTTGGGTTTTGCAACTATTTATTCATATTCATGTTTTTATTTTCACAATCAACTTATTGCTAGGTATAATGGTGGTAATATGTTTGGTTATGTGTTTTATTCATCATTTCTATACCAAAATTGGTAAAACCCAAATCAATAATGGCTACTGGGACAAAATATGGATGGCTTCCCTATATCAAACAAGGATCAATCTAATTGGGACTTCTCACTAGGGTGAACCCTTGTTGTTGAGTGACCCATTTCAACCCATCAACATAATTGGAACTAGAATGAGGGTGAATGAAAAACCAACGCATGTTGAGGCATTTTTTCTGAAATGATTTAATGTCCCATGGCTCTTCTCCATGGTTGTTGAGTGGACCATTTCAACCCATGCTCCAAGCCAAAAAAAAAGACTCAAAATCCATTCTAGTTGCTAATATCTAGTTACGAAAAATTCTAGTTGCTAATATCCTTTTTATCTTTTGGTCATTGAGTAATTTTCTGCATTTTATTATCACATGTCCATACTTTATTAAACATTGAGTGGTAAAGTGGGTTATCTCTTTACTTATTGTTGTTATCTTAGATCTAGGAGCTTCTATGGAAGTCCCACTATGTATTACAATGGTGGTACTCTTTTAGTCCCTTTTGACCTACTATTGTGGTCATTTGTTGGACATAAATAAAATTATCTTATCTTATCTTACATGCTCATGCAACCAATTTACAAGTACTTCTTTGAATGCTACCAAATTATTGTAATCACATTCGTACCTATGAAAGCACTCTGATTGCTAAACTTTTTGGCATGCATGTTGTCAAGCTAGTTGGAGGGCATAAGGTACTTTATTAGGTTTCTTGTTCTACATCCAATGTCATATGATTGTCCTTATTGTCCAGGATAACATTTCAATATTTGAGGTTTAACTATATATAGATCTTTGCAAATTATATGAATAATATTTGTTTTCAAGGTCTAGAGTATTTAAAAATGTTCTTGTTGCAGTAGTTGTCTCTAAGACCGTGTATTATAGTGTTACCCAATGCAAAATTGTTTTTTCAAGTCCTTGTAAAGTTGAAATATCATCTCTAATAAATTGAAATGGGAAATTGAACCAGTTTGTTTTTGAGTTATAGGTAATATGTTCTACTCAGAGCTGCACATACATAGACACTTTGATCTAAAAGGTTCATATCAAGGTCGCTCAACAAACAAAGTTGAAATTGAAGAAACAACAACTCTCAAGGATCTGGATTTGGACTTTGTCTTTTAACTTGAACCATCTCGACGTCATATCAAATTTATGTTCTTTACTCTCGGAATTATACAAAGATATCATTCTTTAGATTGATATTGTCACCAGGTAGGCACACAAGGGTTAGATATGCTTATTTCCTTCAAGGCTTGAGTTCTTTTGTGTTTTCAATTCTTTGTTATCAAAATCCAATTGAATAAAACAAACACCAACTTTGTTTGGGAGAAAATCACTCATGAATGAACAATCCCATTTCCAATTCCTTCATTCACGTCTCTCTTTTAAAAAAAGGCACATTTAGTTGGATACAAACATGAAGTAAAAGGTTAAATGGAGTGATAGAGTGTTAAGCTCTTATTGTACAAAAATGGTTGTAGCTTGGCAGTGCTACACTCATAGAGGTATGTGCTATCTCTCTCCATGATCTTATGAAACCCAACAATACAATTGTCATCAACACCCCAACAACAAAATATACAAGGCTCTAGTATCGATAATTAGTGAGCTCCTCCAAGATAATAAATTGTATTCCAACAACAAACACAATATGTCACTCCAAGAGATCAAGATATCTATATAGAATAGAACACTGAAGCTCTACTCAACATTTATGCTCCCAGCATTGAAACACATATGTCTCTATCCCAATTCAGACCAACAATCATTATCATAATGATATCATATTTCTTTGTAGTGTTTGGATAACCAAGAACTTAGCTCAATAAACCAATACCCATTCTTATCATTGACATGTACATAGGCTTCATATTAGTTTTCACCAACCATTAGAATATAATTCACAATACCTTCACAAGTTTCTTGTTCTTTTAATTAAACTCCAATCCAACTTATATTCCATTAATTTAACATAAATGAGATGTCACACAATGACATAATGTTTACTCTAGAAACCCAAATGGGAAAAACAAATTTCAATGGTTACTCAATTCTAATTTTGAGAATCTTTGGTTACAATGCAACTCATGGATCTTTGTGCATACTTTCCTCTTTGGCCAAAATACCCTTTGAGAGTCATGTCACAAGGACGAAAAGGATATATTGGGGGTAATGGGAAGGCCAAGAGACCGACCTTTTAGTTCCCATTGCTCTCTCTCTTTTTTCCTCCTATTTTCATTTTTCTATTTTATTTTGTTTTACTTTTCTTTCTTTGTCTCATTTAATTTATAAAATTTGCATTGTCCTTTATTATATAAGCTTCATTAATTTTTAAATTACACTTGTAGTGTAATGTCCCCACTTTGGGACATCATCACAGTGCAGAGGGTTATGATGACCAGAGTAGCCAGATGGAGGTTATAGCGAGTACAGGGGTGTTTGAGAGGCATTGTGGGGTCCAGCTTGCATTGATCATCATATTCCATCATTATGAGCCATTCCGCACAGGTTGGCTTTGGTTTCGTTGCATTCCGACGATTTCCATAATTTTGACTATTTTGAGCTATAAGTCAATGGAATTCACTAAAGAGGTCATTTTGGGCACATTACTTGGAGGAACCTCTCAGTGTAATAGCTCATTGGAATCGGGAGGAGAAACACTACAGGATGGGATGGCTAGAAGTGACTTTCAGTGGCTAGGGAAGCCACAAGGAGAGATAAGGAGCTTTTCAAAGGTAAAAAGGTTAATTAATTAATTAAAGTGATTTAATTAATTAATTAAATATTAGTAAAATGAAAGTCACTTTGGAGGGACAAGGTGAGCCAAAAGTATAAAGGAAATGCAAGGGCCTCTTCTCATTCATTCATGTATGTTTATCTTTTGATATCTGGCTTCTAGCTAGTGAGCCCAACATTGGGGGTTTTGAGGGTTTTGACTTAACAAACCCTAGAGGACAATTCGGTGGTGAAAGATTCCACCTAGCTTGTCCCAAGATTGGTCTCGGAGATGCAATACTCTCCCACACCATTCTAGTTCCATATCTACTCAGTTGCAGGGGGATTCTACATCAGTTTCATGTGCAAATAGAGAGAGGGTGCACCAGTTGAGGGTTTCCAGCAAGAGGGGCACACCATCCTTGGAGAGAGATTCGTTGTAGGAGATTGGTGGGGTTTTTGGAGATTCCATCACTTGGGTTCTTCTTGTAGGGTCTTCACCATCATTCCTAGTGCTTCCTGAGAGAGTTTCATGGTTCAAATTATTTCTTAGAGCAGTGGGACGAATTGAAGAGAAGGAGGGCATTTTTGAGATTCAGATATAGTCAGTTTGGAGGAGTTACACTTCAGATCTGACCCTGAGACTTCACCTAGTGACTTGCAGTGTCCCGATCTATATTTCTAGAGAGTTTCAGAACATTTGGAGGCCTCCTTCAGTAGGGACAAAATATCTAGGGCTTCATTCATCCAGTGGGGCGCACCATTCAGTGGATGATTTCAGATATACAGGGTTTGAGAGCGGATTTGGAGATTTTGACATCTAGGTTGTCCTTACAGTTGCCCAATCTATCAATTGGCATCTTTCTTGGGGTGAATGGACATATTTGATAGCAGGGCCGAAATATTGAGGAGCTTCAGCACTGCAGCAGGGTGTGGCATCTTCCAGCTTGAGGGGTTTGGCACTTGGCATTGGTCTTCATCTATTATCCAGCCTTTGGAGGCTTATTTTGTATTGTCGGGAGCATTTTGTAGCAGCTCTATTGTCTATCTTCTTGGCCATCTATTGAGCATTCCAGATCGGCATCTTCATTGTAGCAGGTTCTTCTATCTTATGAATAAAAGAAGATTTGAGATGTGTTGGCTTGTCTATCATATTGCATATGGTTGAGGTATGTTCCATGGTTTTCCATTCTTGTTATTTGTTGCATACACACATATAAACACATCAGTAAACCCTAAGGCCGAAATCAAGAGGCCATTCAACAAGTAGACACACCTAAACAAATAGATTAGCAAACTATTTGACGAAATACCTCACTCAGAAAAAGTTTTAAAAAGACACCAAAATCGTGATGATCCTTGCATAATGGCTTGGGATCATTACATGTAGGTATTGATTCTTGCAATCATTCCTATGTTCAGATCCATTTCAAATCAAGCCTCCTCATTGAGAGGCTTTTTGGTCTCCAAAATATTAGAGGACCAATCTAGAACAATGTGCCATCTTTTTGTTTCTCTTGAACATGGATCTAACTATGAATGTTGGAGTTCGTTACTGGCTCGAGTTCTTGCTATGTATTTATCTCTAGTTCCCATATTTCTTTTTCCTTCATTACAAAAGTGTCATCATTGACTCTAAGCTCTAAGCAATATTAAGATCCAACTCTTCACTCAAAATTCATTCCCATCTTTAGAGTGCAAGTCTCTTGCATTTTCAGACTTGGATACAATCTATCTTGGAAGTTAACAAATCCAAGTATAATTATGGTTTTATTGTTCAGTGTGAATCCAACAAGCTATGCTATCATGTAGCAATTCCACAAGAGTATGTGTGAATGACCTCCTTCTACTAGGACCAATTGGTTCCTAGCATGGAAATAATTTTATTTTGTTGCACATGCTTACAAATACTCTATCCATGCAACAACTTCACTTGGAGGACCTCCTTAGTGTGAAATCATAGCACCTTGTTTCACCCAAAATAGTTGACAAATCCTACACATGTATAATTGTAGGTGACATTCATCAATAGGTTATAGTCTTGAGGATGAGGGTGTTATCACCTTAAAATTGCTCACTTGCACCATTTTTAGTAGTTACAAATGAATACGTCACAATTGGAATGCATGACCCTCATTTGAAGCCCCTTTCCATTATCACATGACCTCAAACTTGTTGGAATCGACCTAGTTAAACCTTGAAATTGACCAAAAGAGGTTATCATATATATATCCCCCATTATGTGCATGCATATAGTGTAGATATACCACCCAAAAGTTGTGCGTCCCTTTAAAATCACTAATTTTGATTATTTATGACCCCCATCAATGCACTCCAATTGTTATAATTGTAAATGTGTTGAACCTGCACAGAATAGATCTAGATAAACAATAATACACACATTTGCAGAGAGAATTGGAGAAAGAAGAAGGAGAGAAAGAATGAAAGAATTCTCATTAATCGTTGTGAATAATGAATAATTTACACATGATATACTCTGTATAACTCAATGACTACGCACTGGAGGAAAACCAATGCACCATAGTGGTGGTCTAAAGTGATCTGGACACACACCAGCAGTTACGGGGGTGAACTGCCACCTAGTCTAGTCTCTCGAGAAGTTACGGGAGTGAACTGCCACCTAGTTGAGTTAACTAGTCAACTAGTCTTCAGTTAACTGACTGAACAGAGAGTAGTGAGGATTTAACTCAGGGAATCAAGAGTAATGCGCCAGTCTGGTGATGATACCAAGGCAAGGTCGAATTAGCATGGCGATGATCCCAATGTTGCATGGTGACAAAACCAATGCAACATCTAAACTCAACTCAACTAGTCAAACTGAAGTGTCAACTGAAAGAGAATATTCTTCAGGTGGAATATTCTCCCCTAAAATATAGGATACTGGATAATGACTAATTATGACTAATAACAAGGAAAAATATTAGGAAAATAAATCCTAGGTGTGTGTGAAGTAACTCCAACACCCCCCCTGAACATCACTATGGTGAAAATAAAGAATGGGTCCCAGCAACGAGGCCATGTTAGGTACCCAAATACAAAATATACACTGAAAATAAAGTGAGGAAAGAGGGAAAACCTCCTGGGAAAAACCCCCCCTCAAGGTACAATGTATGTAAAAAAAAAAGAACTACGGTTTCTAGGAAACTGTGTCCTTCACTCCAAGACGACTTCGTAGAGAATGAAACTTTTTCTCAGTGAAGGTCTTGGTGAAGATGTTGGACGTCTGTTCTGTTGAAGGACAAAATTGCAATTCGATGATCCCCTCGTGTACTAAGTCCAGAATGTAGTGCATGTGGATCTCGATGTGATTTGTCTGTTTTCTCTAAAATGGATCTTTGTAGAACTTCAGAGTGCTCTAGTTGTCACACCGGATGATGATCGACCGATGGATATCTTGATTTACATAATCTCCCCTATTATCAGTTCGAAGGAGTTGATCTTCTTTTTGGACTGTGTCTCAACTAGGGCTTTGAAATCTTTGAGGTGTTGAAAGACCTCGAATTTTTTCCTAAGAAAGTAGATCCAAGTAAAACGTGAGAAATAATCAACAAAAATGAGAATGAACCTCACTTTGATGATCTATGGATACAGAAAAGGACCCATAAGGTCACTGTGGATCAGATCTAAAGGTGCGGAGGCTCTCTGAGACTTTCCCTTGTCGAATTTATCTTGAGGGTGTTTCCCGAGAACACATCCTTCACACACTCCCTTGGAGAAATAGATGTATGGTAGACCATCAACAAATCTTTGCTTGCTAAGCTATTGCATGTATCTAAAATTCAAATGTCCAAACATTTTGTGTTATATCCTACTACTTTCATCAGCATGAGTAAGATGTAAAGAAGAATCAGGTTCAATGAATCCAGAAAATGTATACAATCTAGACTGATGATTTACCTCACCGGTAGAAACCCTAGAGGTGGTTTGCATGTTGTAGATGTCCATGGAATTTGGTGTGAATATGACTTTCTTTTCGGTGCTAGAATTTTTCATCTGATACACGGAGAGAAGGTTGATAGAAATCTTGGGAACATGCAGCACATTCTCGAAGCTTCCATTGGTGAGTTCAATCCTTCCTTTTCCGGTGACTTCGACAGAAGAGTTGTCCCCCATCAAAATAGGAGGACCTTTGCATGCATCCAAAGAAGAATATACTACTTTTGAGGCATCCATGTGATGCGATTCTCCTGAATCAACGATCCAAGCATCAGGAGAGGAGTTGATGGAAATCAAGGCATGGATAGAATTTCTTTTCTTGGTATTCAGATCTTCTGGATTCTTCTTCTTGGCACCCTCGGGGATGCGATTTCCAAGGTTGTTTTGCTGAAGTATTTGAGACATCAAATCTAATTTTTTTTTGCATGCATGTGTATTCCGAATGGAATCCTTTGTGACAGTACGTGTATTTCTCTCCTTTTCTTCCCTTTTCTCCTTTGGATCCGAAGGCATCGGTGAAGGGTTTTGTGTACCCTACCTTCTTTGGATGTTCATGAGATTTTTGTTTATATTTATCTTTCGATTTTTTATATTTTTGGCTGCCATAATCCATAATGAGTGCATGCGCCCTTGGGCCTTTGATTGTGCCCATGTTGATGAGCTTGGTTTTCTCTTGTGTCAGGGATTCAATAAAGTCCTCAAGAGAAGGCATCTTCCAGGTGGCTCTAGAGGTGAATCTGATAGTATGGAATGTGGATACAAATGCAGAGAATTCAGGACCAATCTTGGAGAGAATGGTGAGAACCATTTGTTTCTCCTCCGTCGATTTATCAACCCCGCGAGCTTTGAGTTGCGACAGTAAATCCTTAAATTTTGTAAAGAAATCTTGGATATTGTCGGAGATTTTCTGATCCAATGTGAGTATCTCCACCTCTAGCATGTGTCTCCTCATCTCATCTTGTTTTCCAAATATCCATTCCAAGGTTTTCCAGGCTTCATTGGGATTCTTACAGGAAGATATGTGAAAAAGGAGATTGGGAGAAATAAGACTGCAAATTATTCCGAGTACCTCATCCATGCAATTTAAGTACTTGGATTTTTCTATGGTTGATGTTGGTTTTGTATATGTATTCAAGGTTAACCTGTACAACCATATGGTTTAGATATTTATGGCTACTTTATCCTTCCATGAAAAATATTTGTAAGGTGTAAGAATGAATTCTTTTTGGAATTCCATCTTTCCGTTGTCTTTAATCTTTTGTACCTGCAAAAAAATTTGGTGTAGCTTTTGCTTAGAAGTCTGTCGGCTCTGATACCATGTAAATGTGTTGAACCTGCACAGAATAGATATATATAAACAATAATACACACATTTTCAAAGATAATTGGAGAAAGAAGAAGAAGGAGAGAAAGAATGCAAGAATTCTCATTAACCGTTGTGAATAATGAATAATTTACACATAATATACTATGTATAACTCAATGAGTGTGCACTGGAGGAGAAATAATGCACCATAGTGGTGGTATATAGTGATATGGACACACACCAGCAGTTACGAGAGTGAACTGCTACCTGGTCTAGTCTCTCAGGCAATTACGGGAGTGAACTTCAACCTAGTTGAGTTAACTAGTCAACTAGTCTTCAGTTAACTGATTGAACATAGAGTAGTGAGGAGTTAACTCAGGGAATAAAGGGTAATGCACCAGTCTAGTGATGATACCAAGGCAAGGTCAAATTAGCATGATGATGATCCCAATGTTGCATGGTGACAAAACCAATGCAGCATCTAAACTCAACTCAACTAGTCAAACTGAAGTGTCAACTGAAAGAGAATATTCTCTAGGTGGAATATTCTCCCCTAAAATATAGGAGACTGGATAATGACTAATTATGACTAATAAAAAAGGAAAAAACTTAGGAAAAATAATTATAGGTGTATGTGAAGTAACTCCAACAATAATGTGATGTTGATTATATGTGAAACCATGTTAAACCCTAATTGTTATTTTTAACTTTGATCTAGTCATCTTTAAACATTGTAAAGAAGGTCATGTCAATGCAGTTATCCACTACACAACTATAATTGATTCTCGACCTGTCATTGACAAGAGTGATGAGTTCTAGAAAAGGATTGCTTTTTCTTTGTGTTCAACTATTGATTCATAATCTGGATAGTTAAATAGAATATTGTGTCTTGGTTCTCCGTGTGACCTACCAGATATAAATTTAAAATTTGCATTTATTGTGGAAATAATCATTTTATTATTTATCTGCAAATGTTAGTGTCCTTGAATTGTAAATGGAACCCACCCAGAGAAGGAAACATGGGCTAGACATCTTACAGAAAACAACACAAAATGTGGGAAACTCCAGGAAATGGGGAAGTCTCAGGAAATAGGATAGGAAACTAACATCAGAAAATAATATCTTTGACTTTTTGGACTATTGTTTCATCATTCATCCACTTTAGTACACAAGTTGCATAAAATTCATATGCCTAGATGATAGACTTGTCATTGTTGTCTTTCGTATCAGATTTGAAATATCAAATCGTTGTTCAGATTCATATCAAAACATATGTTAAAAAATCTAAAAGGTGAAAATAGAGCAGGAAGTTGTGTGCTATGGATAATGGCACCATTGTAAATTAGAGAACATTTCCCTTCTTGTGCTTAAAAACACCACTATTTTTAAATGCTTGGTTGTTAACTGTTTTCACTATATATATTTTTTTATATGGTTTAGTATTTCTTAGGGTATATTGTAGTTCAATATTGTACTTGTGTTTTATTCCTGAATTTTTATTAATGAATGTTATAGATGTTTGGAAATTTTGCTTTGCTCAAAAATCCTTTTATAATTGGCTCAACATACTTTGAATAATGGCATCAAATTTTATTTTATTTTTAAATAAATAATGTCGTCGCAAGAGCGACGACCTCAAGAAATCTTGCGACAAAATTGCTATACAAATTATGAAAAATTGTATAGAAATTTTGTCACAAGATACCTTGTGCTCGTCGCTCTTGCGACGATCCCTTCAATAGTTGATTTTTCGCAAGATTTCTTCAGCTTGTTGCTCTTGTGACAATCTCCCTATATTGTCATGTGTGCGATGATCTCCCTATATTTTTGCTCTTGCGGTGATCTCTCTAACCTATTTCTCTTGCGACGACCTCCCTTCTTGTTGCTTGTGCAATGATCTCCCTACCTTGTCTCTTTTGCGGTGATTTTCATCGCTAGTCACTCTTGCGACGATTTCCCTTCCTTGTCGCTCTTTCGACGATCTCCCTATTTTGTCGGTCTAGCAACGGTATATCTTCTTTGTCACTTTTGTGAAAACTTTCTAGTGTCGTCTCTCTAGCGACATTGTTTCAGGTTCATCGCACTTTCCACGTCACATGAAGTGACGTTTGGGAGACCCAAGATTCGTCACAATATCCATGACATAACGTCACAAGAGCGTCGAAATAGTCGTCGCAAAATGACCCAAATTTTCTTGTGTAAGTTTTTTTGGAAAATGGAAAAGCTCTATTTTTTGCTATAGTTGATGGCATTAAATGAAAAATAAGGGAAGTGATGTGCATTTACTGCACGTCGTTCATACCCTGCCTCAAATCTACCAGCTTCACTTCTCCTCGCATTTGTTTGTACTCTAGTTAGCATCGCCTCAATTGTGCTCGGTCGTTGGCAGAAAAATAGTTGTGCTCTTAATATTTCTGGCATTATTCTCACATGTATGTTGGCTCTTATCTCTCCATTCATGATGGTCAACTCTACTCTAGATAAAATTATTATGTTGGCTCTTGTATTTTTCATGTGGAATGTGTTTGTTTTCCGAAGCTTTTAATGGATTTATTGTGGGCATTTTGGTCGTATAACTCACATGTTGAATTGGGTTTCTTCCTGTTGGCATTAAAATGTTTCAAATTGGCAATAGTGTTCAACATTTTGTTCTGTTTGAATTGTGTGGTTTTATGGCCCTGGAGCGAAGGTGATATTATTATGATATGGTTTTTGATAAGTAATTGTGGGTGAAGGTGTTCTTTTTTTCTCATTTCATATGATTATTTTCGAGGGTTTCCTCTGTAAAAGAAAATATCCAGTTGGGTCTTGTGAATATTGTGTAGCACCCTCACCCTGGAGGATGTGCAGTCTTATTTCTTTTACCACATCATGGATGCTATGGGTGGCATGTGTGCTTTATCCTGTTGTATGTTGAAGGAAAATAAATGGGTTTTGTTTTTCCCCCGGCACACGTTTCAAACCCTACGCCTATATGCTTTCTCTAGGCCTCTTCTCCTCTTATAAGTTTTGTTGAATTATAGGACCCACAATCGGTTTCAAGATTATTGTGTTGTATCCTTACTGCATATCGACACGTTTGAAGTCTCGTAGTCATTTCATGTTTTCCTTGTGACTGTTTTAAAAAGGTGACGAAGCTCTATGTATTTTATTATAGTCACTCTGGGAATTAGGTATTTGTCTTTGCTTGCAGCCATGCCTTGAGGCATGTGCCGATTTTCTAGTCCTAAACCTTGTTTTCCCGTCCGAAAATGTGGACACGCGAATACTATAGACCTAGTTTCAAAGTCTTGTCCAAATATTCAACTCGACAGTTGAAAAGATTGAGGTCACCCAAAAATTTATGGCTTGCTTGTTATTAGTCTACGAGGTGGTTTGAATGATTTTTTAGTTTAAAAGAATTGTTATGGAAGGAATTCCCACCAGAGTCGCAGGGGGTTTTCAATCTCGTTTTGTTTTCAGTTGTTATTGGAAGTTGTGATGTGAATATGATGTAACAGAAAGAGGATGGCTCTATGTTTCTCTTCCTCTCACAATGTTTGGGACATTTTGTATAATTAAGACAGCTAAAGTGTTTTATAAACAATCTCCTACAGAAAATTATGATAGTTTAAAAGGAGAAATGAAATTTGTTTCTTTTTATATAATCATATTGATTCCACTTGAGTTTTATATTGCATGATTTAAAAGGTTTGTTGTGGATCATGTGTGTGAATTTTTAAAGGAGTGTTATCACACAAACAAATTTGGTGAAAGTTTTGGATGGAAAACAGTGGATATTCAAATGATTTTATAGATATTGGCAATGTTGATTTTAAAGTTGATAAAATGCTATTTTTTTTAGTAGAACAATAATCATTTTTTTTTCCAATTCATTGTTTCATTTTTTGTTCATTATATGCCCGTAACCTTCCCAATAACATTCACCCACCCCTTGTTATGTTATCTTGAATATCATTTTTAAAGAAAAAAGGTTCAAAAGGATTGGATAATAATTCAGGATGACTCTGTGTTGCCTGAACAATATTCATTGTTGATTCCCATCCATGCTACCATTTTTCGTTCATTATAAACCCCCTCACATTCTCAATGACCCTATCATTCCCTGTTCAATTGTAGTTAATTAATAAATTGGATTTGGCGAAATTGTGTTAATGGATGGATTGCATATGCTTATGTTTGTGAATGATAGAGCCAACATCTTGATTTTATTTAGGTAGAGTATTAGTTAATGGATTGTTAAAAGTTTTCATATTCTGATTGAAATATTGCTTCAGGATGAGTTTCTTTAGCAGGGGCAGCAATGGCAGAGGTGTAAACTAAGGTAGAGGAAACAATTAGCAAAGAGTCCATAGAAGGCCACGATTATCAATACATTTTGATGATGATCCAGAAGAACTAAATCATCTTTCCAAGTTGGGTTTTTCAATATAGTTGGACAAGGAATTTTGCACCCTAGGCCTGATAGGCCTCCTTTCCAGCCACACTAAAATTTCTCTGGTATTTGTGTTCCCCCTCATGTTTCTATGGAGTCAGAACCACTTTCCAATGATGGTTGGAAAGAGATCATCCATCAGCTTCTTCCATATCATAATGGGTGTCCTATAGTATCATTTTCATTTCCCCCTCCTCCACCTCCATTTAATCCAAATTCCCAAGTTGATTGCATTGCTTCACCATCTCAGTCTTCACATGCAAGAAAAAGGCCTAAAACCATTATGCCTGAACCAGAGATTGGTAAAGGGAAAAAAGTATGGATTTGAAAATGGTACACAGAATACTACAAACTTTACTCTAACCAATACATTTGGTCTTACTAAATTTGGATCTATTATGAAGAATTTATGACGTTTTTTACCCGAAACACATGTTTTAGACTAGTTTCAAGACTAGCCACAAACCATATTTTCCATGTAGTGTAACTCCAAAAATACAACGACCCACAAAATGAAATGTTTATCATGGCTACTTGGATATGTTTCCTCAACGGTCTCCAGATTTCGTCGTCTGAATCATTCTATAAAAAACAGTTATTGTGAAAATGGTGAGATGACCTATAAATAACATACCTTAGAAAGCATCATAAAAAAAAATTATCCTCCCTTGAATTCCGACCTTCTTTACTTCACCTTCCCTCTAAAATTTGTCTTAGATATCCTTTGTTTATCTCAGTCACTTGTATATATTCAATATTCTCAAGTGTGATTAAATGAGAGACTTGTGCCTCTTATTTATAATTTTATGTAGCTTCCTCAAGGGGTTACCTTCTAACCATCTTAAACCACTTTCCTTATTTTAGGGATAACCCACTTCTAATCATTTGTCCACTTAGTAATTTCTCCATTAAATTTATTATTTAAATAATTTCTTTTGTATCCACTTTGAGTTATAATACACTCATCACTTCACTTTATTATTTACCTTCTAAAATCTCTTAAACCACTTTCCTTATTTTAGGGCTAACCCACTTCTAACCACTTGTCCACTTAGTAATTTATCCATTAAATTTATTATTTTATTTTGTATCCACTTTGAATTATAGTACACTCATCACTTCACTTTATTATTTAAATAATTTGTTCTTTGCAACCACTTTGACTACCTTGACCTTTTGGGGCTACTAGATGACTCATGAGGGTTCTCCAACTTCACATGGCCATAACTCTCTAACCGTGAGGAGTTATGTGATGTTCCACATACCACCAAAAATGGAATGACATGTTCTATCCATATAGAATAGTCTTACCTTAAAATATATTAAATCTCATACCATTATAAATCAAACAAACTTGGGTCCATTACCCAAACCTTTGTGCTACCATAATTCACTATCGAACTTTCTTCAAGGGTTGACATCAATGACAACTAACCCAAATAATCAAAAATATCCCCCTTTGGCATTGATGGCAACACTTTGATGCAATACTGAAGTCATATCACTCATGATCCCCCTGTGACCATCGCTCCCCCTGGAACCATGCATCTGCGCTCTTTCTCCAAGCATTTACCTTTTCATATAATCAATCTCTCCCCCTTTGTCATCAATGGAAAAGGTATCTTTCCAACAGGGTTGCTCTCTCTAACTGAACTCTTCCTAAAATTGATCTCCCAACCTGAACTTTCCTCTTTATGGTGATTCCTCATGTAAATCTAAGACACATAAGATAAGAATTCAAAAGCATTCATTTTGGAGTAGAAATTAATCCGAGTCTCTAGCGGAGATACTCAAAGGCTTCCCGTGGAAGCGGTTTTGTAAATATGTCTTCCACTTGTTCTTTTGTGCCCACATATTCAACTCTGATGTTCTTCTTTGCAACATGTTCCCGTAGAAAGTGATACTTGATTGTAATGTGCTTCATCTTGGAGTGCATCACCAGGTTCTTTGAGATATTGATGCCGCTTGTATTATCACAACAGATTAGAATGGGCTCATCATACTCAACATGTATATATGTCAAAGTTTGTTTCATCCATAGAACCTGAGTACAACATCATGCTGCTGCAATATACTCTGCTTCGGCTATAGATAAAGATATTGATGATTGTTTCTTGCTTAGCCAAGATACTAAACACTCACCCAAGTATAACGTTGCTCCACTAGTGCTTCGTCAGTCATCAATGCAACCTGCCCAATATGCATATGTGTAGGCAATAAGTGATAGATCATTTCCTTTTGGATACCTTAATCCAAACTCTTTTGTTCCTTTGAGATATCTGAAAATCCTCTTCACTGCTAATACATTTGATTCCTTTGGTGTTGCTTGAAATCGTGCCACATATCCAACTTCCTGCATTACATCTGGTCTAAATGATGTCACATATAGTAAGCTACCAATCATTGACATGTATTGCCTCTGGTTTGTAGACTTTGAATCATCATATTTACTCAACTTGCAACGAGTTTGCATAGGAGTGGTAATTGGTTTGCAATCTTCCATTTCGAACCTCTTTAGTATTTCTCTGATATACTTAGTTTGAGAAATAAAAATTTCTTGGTTTCTTTGACGTATATGAAGACCCAGAAAGAAGGATAGTTCTCTGAGTAATGAAATTTCAAATTCAATATGCATATCCTTTGCAAATGTTTGTCTTAACATGTCATCAGTACTTCCAAAAATAATATCATCAACATAAATTTTAATTAATAAAATAGTATCTTGCGTTACCTTGATGTAGAGGTTGTTGCATGCACGTCCTTTTCTAAACCCTACCTATTGTAAATATTTATCCAATCTAGAGTACCATGCTCTAGGAGCCTGTTTTAGACCATACAAGGCCTTCTTCAATTTACACACATAATTTGTGTTCTCTAACAACTGAAATCCTTCTGGTTGTTCAATGTAAACTTCTTCTTCAAGTTCCCCGTTCAAAAAAGTTGATTTCACGTCCATCTGATACACTTTAATATTCTTGGAGCATGCATAAGCTAAAAGAAAATGGATTTCTTCCATTCTGGCAATTGGGGAAAATGTCTCTTCAAATTCGATTCCTTCAGCTTGTGTGTATCCTTTACATACCAATCTAGCTTTGTTCCTTGTAACCTATCCATCTTCATTCAATTTATTTCTGAAAACCCACTTTGTGCCAATCACATTCTTATTCTTTGATCTTGGAACCAATTCCCAAGTGTCATTATTCTCTATTTGATCCAATTCTTCATCCATGACCTTATTCCAAAATTCATCCTTGTTGGCCTCTTCAAAACTGCTTGGTTCAATCGTAGATAAGAGTGCTAGGTGTGTTTTTTCTGGTGAACGGATTCTTCTTGTAGTCTCAACTCCTACATATTTGTTTCCAATAATCTGATCTGAAGGATGATTCTTTTGTACTCATTTTCTAGGTGTCTTTGGAGGCACTTGTTTAACTTGCTCTTCTACTTATGTATGATCCTCTTCATCTTCCCCTTCTACTTCTTCATCTTCTGCTTCTTCCTCGTAAAGTTGTTCCATTGATTCATTTTCTTCTTCCTTTAATTCTTGTCCACCTATTTCATCAATTGTTACATTGATGTTTTCCACAACTTTGTTCAACCTCAGATTGTAACACTTGTATGCTTTCCTTGTGCTTGAGTAACTAACAAGTACTCCTTTTTCCACACGAGAGTCAAACTTTCTCATTCTACCATCTTCTCTCTTTATGTAGCATTTGCTTCCAAATACTTTGAAGTTCTTCACATTTGTTGGTCTTCCTTTCCATAGCTCGTAGGGAGTTTTGTCATTGTTTTTTCTGAGCATTACTCTATTTTGAATGTAAAATGTTTTATGCGCTGCATGTGTCCAAAAAAGGTCTATCAATTTTGAATCCATTAGCATTGTTCGAGCCATTTCATGTACTATCATGTTCTTTCTTTCAAAAACTCGATTATGTTGAGGTGTCCTAACAACGGAGAATTTCCTTTGTATTCCATGCCTGCTGCAGTAGTCCATAAATTCCTTTGAAGTGAACTCTCCTCCATTATCAGATCTCAAACATTTAATTTTTGAATCCATTTCATTTTCAACCATTTCTTTGTAGACCTTGAAGTTTTCAAAATCTTCTGACTTATTCCTGAGAAAGAAAACTGCAGTCATTCTTGTATAATCATCAACTAATAACATAAAGTATTTCTCACCTTTTAAATCCTTTTTTGTAGTTAGTCCAACTAGATCAGTATGCACATTTTCCAGTGGTCTTGTCATTGAATATTCCTTTGATTTGAACTTGGTCTTTGTTTCCTTTCCTTGTTGACAATGCTTGCATAAAGTGTTGGTTTGTTTCGTGATCTAGGGAATTTCTCTAACTGCTTCCTTTTTGCTTACTTTGAAAAGGTTATCAAAGTGTATGTGACCCATTCTTTTGTTCCATAGCCAACTTTCATCTTCCTTTCCTGGACAAAACTTTTTATTTCCAATTTCACTTAATGCATATATGTTGCTTGAAGTTCTTGCAGTTGTTGCAATCAATTTTCATGAACCTCATTTTTCTTATCTCGCACTTCTGTGAATCGAAAGTAATTTTATGACCTTGGTCACACATTTGACTTACACTTAGAAGATTATGTTTCATATCTTCTACTAGTAGAACATTTTCTTCCTTGGTATTCTTGTTTCCAGTTCTGATTGTGCATTTTCCAATGATTAGCTAAATCATCATTTTCGAAGGAGACGGGTCCATCTCTTTCCTTTGTTAATGTAAGAAACATGTATTTATCACATGTCATGTGTTTTGAACAGCCACTATCAACATACCAACCACATTTATTATTCTTAGCTTGTAGAGTGAGTGTGCATTCTTCATTGTTATATTGATTCTACTTTCTTATCCATGTTCTCTTATGAGGTTCATGTCTGTGACTATTGTAGTTATGTTGTGGTTCTCTAGGAGGTATTTCCATTCTACAATTTTTGGCCATGTGTCCAAAGTTGTTGCACTTGTAGCAATCCACTTCACTGCTTAATGATTCAAACATGTTGTAGCTTCTTCTCTATGTTTCAATAGGCCTTCTTGGATAACCATTTTGTGTATGACTTCCAAAGGTGTTTATGTTCCTCCTATTAGCTCTGCAACTTACAGCTTTATGTCCAAAATTATTGCATGCATAACATAAACCAAAAAATATAGTTTGATACATGGCAGTTGAAGATCTTCTTAAAGGAGTTACTTTTGTGAATCCTTCTTCTTCCTGAGTCCTATTTGTTTCTGTCGGTCGTTGATTCTAAAATCTGAATCTTCTTTGTGGAAGAGTGTCCTATAATCTTCCTTATAGGTCTTCCTATCCTCTTTGATTGTTTTTGCATAACTTTTTGGATATGTTTCTTGTTCTATTTTTTTGGAGCTTTATCCCTTTTCTATCTGATTGTATCCAAGTTCGGACTTTTCATGATGAGGCTTTTGACTAGTGATAATGTCATCCAAAACTTTTGAGTTGTTCTACATATTTTTCTTTTGAAGATCCTTTGTCAATGTGACAATCTCTGCTTCCAAATTTCCAATGATCATGTCTCTTTCTTCTAGTTGTTATTTGAGTGCTTCTTCAATTATTTTATCTTCTTCAATTTGAACCTTCAATTTCATGATCATTTGTTCTAGTTCTCGGTTGACTTATTTCTTGTCTAATTCTACGTGTAGCTTCTTATTTTTCTTATTTTCTCTTTTATAAATTCTATGGTACTCGACAATTCTTCTTGGTGGTCAACTTATGCATGTTCATATTCTTCTTCGGTGTCTTCTTTATTAGAGTCTTCTACTGCCATGAATATAACTCTTTATGTCTCACTATCACTGACTTCATCTTCATCTGATGAGGAGATGTCTTCTTTGGTGCATAAGCTTTTCTTGAAAGCTTTTTTCTTTTTTTTTGCCTTTATATGTTTGTTTTTTATTTTAGTAATCTTCATCATTCATCTTATTTTTCTTATGGGGACATTTTTAATCCAAATGACCAATACCATCACAATTAAAACAAATCAACGAAAGCTTGTCTTTATATCTGTTGTTGGTTCCCTTGTTCAATCTTATGACAAAGTTGGTCATTTCTTCTTCATCATCTTCTAAGAAGTCAATGTTGTTGTGATGTTCCTTTTGCTTTCCCTTTTGCTTTGACCTTTTGGATGCTTTGAAATCAGCTTCTTTTATATTTGAAGTTTCTTGTTCAGTTCTCATTTCATATGTTGTGAAGATTCCATGTAGTTCGTCCATGCTTATTGATTCTAGATCTGCTCTTTCTTCTAGTGTTGATATCTTAGGATCAAATCTCATAGGAAGAGATCTTAGTACCTTTTGAACAATTACAGATTCTTCAATTTCTTCTCCCATTCCTATGATTTCATTCACTATTTCATCGACTCGTAAGAAGTAAGTTTCAATATTCTCATCTTCCTTCATCTTTAGTTGTTCGAATTGACCTCTATAAGTTTGAAGTTTTGTTGCTTTGACTTTTGAATCTCCTTCATAAATATTTTGAAGTTTGTCCCAAATATCTTTAGCAAATTTACAATGTACAACTTCGGTATATATCGATTCACCAAGACCATTCAGAAGTGCATTTGTGGCTTTGTAATTATTTTGACTGAGTTTCATTGTTTTTTCACTTGTTGGCAGAACTGTTGGTTCTTTGTATCCATCTACTACTGATTGCCAAATTTCAAATCCCTGTGCATGTATATATGTTTTCATACTTCTGCTCCAGAATACATACTTATGTCCATCAAACTGTGGTATTTCGTTTGTATACATGTTGTTCCTTCCCATGATCTACCTTTCAGTGGTTAAACTAATTTCTGAAGGAACCTTCTCTGATACCAATTGTTGGATTACTGAGAGAGGGGGTGAATCAGTAATAGAGAAATTGAATCATTTTTAACCATAAAATGCAAGTGGTATATCAATGTAGCATTATCATTCAATAGTTTCAGAGTAAATAAACAATAAAAAAATGAGCAATCGTACACATACACACTACACCAGTGTTTTTACGTGGAAACCCAAAGCGGGAGAAAACCACAGAATGTTTTTTATTATATATATTTAAGAATTATATTCATTGGAAGCACCAACTTCCTTTGTTTTCCAGCTACAACTGGAAAGAGGCTCCAACCCCCTAGTTTCTCAGGATACAACCTGAGGGAAGCTCCAACTCTCCAATTCTCTGGCTACAACAAGAAGGAGGCTACAACCCTCTATGTTCTCTAGCTACAACCGGAAGGTGGCTACAACCACTTTTCCTTGCCCCATCCAACCACCCTGAAATATAAGTAGAATGATGGAACCACTATCACACTATCACTATGAGATATACTGATGTAAACATGTACCAATCAACCTGCACCAAACAACCTGTAACAACCTGTAATCAACTTGTACCATAAACAAGTGCATCAATCATGCACCAACCTGTACCTCAAACTATACCATCAACGAGTGCATCAACCATGCACCAAATATGTACCAATCATGCATCAAATATACATAAACTATGAATCATTAATATGTACAAACGTCATCAACTATACACCTCATGTATCTGCCAACTCATCAACTACTTGTCTCAACCATGTACCCAACATGTACCTCAACCAAAAGCCCTCATCAATTTCATCATCCAAATCTGATTTGTAACTCTGTAATAGAACTGGTGTATATGATCACATACCTACAAACATTCCTTAACTTTAACAACAAGAGACTAGCATTTTCATCAAACTTTACTTTAGTCTCACATGACTAATTTTGGATTAGTCAACAACCATAACTTGAAATAATCATAACTATGTACATGTAATGAATAAAGATCTGAAAATAGTACAAAATGTTATTTGATGTCTTTTATGCAATTCATCCAGGTTTCACTACTTGTAACCTCTCAGAAAAGGAGTTATAGCAAAAATGGCATACCTTGTTGAATTCTGGCTTATTCTAGAGAGCGAACATGTAGAGTATTCCCCGCACGGAATATTTGTTGTGTGGATCTGAAAATGGTACACAGGATACTAAATATTGTACTCTAACCAATAAATTTGGTCTTACTGAATTTGGATCTGTTATGAAGAAGTTATGACATTTTTACCCGAAACACTTGTTTTAGACTAGTTTTAGAACTAGCCACAAACCCTATTTTCCACGGAGTGTAACTCCAAAAATACAACGACCCACAAGTTGAAATGTTTATCACAACTACTTGGATATGTTTCCTCAATGGACTCCATATTTCGCGGTCTGAATCATTCTATAAAAAATGTTATTGTGAAAATGGTGAGATGACATGTAAATAACATACCTTATAAAGCATCATCAAAAGAATTTAGCCTCCCTTGAATTTTGGCCTTCTTTACTTCACCTTCCCTCTGAAATTCGCCTTAGATATACTTTGGTTACCTTAGGCACTTGTATATATTCAATATTCTCAAGTGTGATTAAATGAGAGACCCTTACCTCTTATTTATACTTTTATGTAGCTTCCTCAAGGGGTTACCTTCTAACCATCTTAAACCACTTTCCTTATTTTAGGGCTAACCGACTTCTAACCACTTGTCCACTTAGTAATTTCTCCATTAAATTTATTATTTAAATAATTTATTTTGTATCCACTTTGACTTATAATACACTCATCACTTCACTTTATTATTTACCTTCTAAAATCTCTTAAACCACTTTCCTTATTTTGGGGCTAACCCACTTCGAACCACTTGTCCACTTAGTAATTTCTCCATTAACTTTATTATTTAAATAATTTATTTTGTATCCAATTTGACTTATAGTACACTCATCACTTCACTTTATTTTTTAAATAATTTCTTCTTTGCAACAACTTAGACTGCTTTGACCTTTTGGGGCTTCTAGATGACTCATGACGGTTCTTCAACTTCACATGGCCATAACTCTCTAACCGGGAGGAGTTATGTGACGTTCCACATACCACCGGAAATGGCATGACATGTTTTATCCATATATAATAGTCTTACCTTCAAATATATTAAATCTCATACCATTATACATCAAAAAAACTTGGGTCCATTACTCAAACCTTTGTGCTACCATAATTCGCTACCAAACTTTCTTCAAGGGTTGACATCAATGACAACAACCAACCCAAATAATCAACAAATAATCAACAATGGGTGCTAGCAATTGAATTCAAAATAAAAGAAATGTTTATTAAACATATCAGTCCACTCTTGCTACCCTTAGGTTTTGATATATTGTTTCGAATATCAATAATAGACCACTCATGGTCTATTTGCATGCATGGGAAAATACTCATTATGTTGGATATGATATAACACTAGCAAGGAATATGGGACATATTATTTTGATGCTAAGTGTTAAATGGGATATTATGGTTATGGAGTTCATATTAGAGGCTGATTCAAATTTTAATTTGGAAATGGCACTTTATGTTATATGCATTTAGATATGCGATGGCATTATTCTATGATTGGAATAAGTTTTTTTGGAAATTGGAAAAGCTCTATTTTTTGTTGTGGTTGATGGCATTGAATGAAAAATAAGGGAAGTGATGTGAATTCATTGCATGTCATTCTTACCCTACCTCGAAGCTACCACCTTCACTTCTCCTCAAATTCATTTGTTACTCTAGTTAGCAGCACCTCAATTGTGCTCGGTCATTGGTGGAAAAATAGTTGTGCTCTTAAGCTTTCTGGTATTATTCTCACTAGTATGTTGGCTCTTATCTCTCCATTCATGATGGTCATCTCTACTCCAGATAAAATTATTATGTTGGCTCTTGTATTTTTCATGTGGAATGTGTTTGTTTTCCGAACCTTTTAATGGATTTATTGTGGGCATTTTGGTCGTATAACTTGCATGTTGAATTGGGTTTCTTCCTGTTGGCATTAAAATGTTTCAAACTAAAAATAGTGTTTGGCATTTTTTTATGTTTGAATTGTGTAGTTGTATGGGCCTGGAGCGAAGGTGATATTATTATGATATGGTTTTTGATAAGTACTTGTGGGTGAAGGTGTTCATTTTTGCTCATTTCATATGATTATTTTCGAGGGTTTCCTCTGTAAAATAAAATATGCAGTTGGGCCTTGTGAATATTGTGTAGCACCCTCACCCTGGAGGATGTGCAGTCTTATTTCTGTTATCACATCTTGGATATTATGGGTGGCCTATGTGCTTTATCTAATTGTTTTTTGAAGTAAAAGAATTGGGTTTTCTTTTGCTCACATCACACGTTTCAAACCCTACGCCTATATGCTTTCTCTAGGCCTCTTCTCCTCTTCCATGTTTTGTTGAATTATTGGACCCACAATTGGTTTCATGATTATTGTGTTGTATCCTTACTGCATATTGACACTTTTGAAGTCTCGCAGTCATTTCATGTTTTCCTTTCCATTGTTTTAAAAAGGTGACAAGTCTCTATGTATTTTATTACAGTCACTCTGGGAATTAAGTATTTGTCTTTGCTTACAGCCATGCCTTGAGGCATGTGCCTATTTGCCTGTCCTAAACCTTGTTTTCCCATCCAAAAATGTGGATACGTTAATACTATAGACCTAGTTTGAAATTCTTGTCCAAATATTTGACTCGACAATTGAAAATATTGAGGTCACCCACAAATTTATGGCTTGATTGTTATTGGTCTACAAGGTCGTTTGAATGATTTTTTAGTTTAAAATAATTTATATGGAAGCAATGCCCACCAAAGTCGCAGGGGGTTTTCAATCACGGTTTGTTTGTAGTTGTTATTGGAAGTTGTGATGTGAATATGATGTAACAGAAAGAGGATAGCTCTATGTTTCTCTTCCTCTCACGATGTTTGGGACATTTTGTATAATTATGACAACTAAATTGTTTTATAAACAATCTCCTACAGAAAATTATGATAGTTTAAAAGGAGAAATGAAATTCGTTTCTTTTTATATAATCATATTGATTTCACTTGAGTTTTATATTGCATGATTTAAAAGGATTGTAGTGGATCATGTGTGTGAAATTTTAAAGGATTGTTATCACACAAACAAATTTCGTGAAAGTTTTGGATGGAAAACAGTGGATATTCAAATGATTTTATAGATATTGGCAATGTTGATTTTAAAGTTGATAAAATGTTATATTTTTGTAATAGAACAATAATCATTTTTTTTTCCCATTAATTGTTTCATTTTTCATTCATTATACGCCTACCACCTTCCCAATAACATTTATCCACCCCCAGTTATGTTATCTTGAATATCATTTTTAAAGAAAAAAAGGTTCAAAAGGATTGGATAATAATTATGGATGACTCTATGTTGCTTGAACAGTATTCATTGTTGATTCCCATCCATGCTAACATTTTTTGTTCATTATAAACCCCCTCATATTCCCAATGATCCTATCATTCCTTGTTCAATTGCAGTTAATTAATAAATTGGAATTGGCGAAATTGTGTTAATGGATGGATTGCATATGCTTATGTTTGCGAATGATAGGGCCAACATCTTGATTTTATTTAGGTATAGTATTAGCGAATGGATTGTTAAAAGTTTTCATATTCTTATTGAAATATGGCTTCAGGATGAGTTTCTTTAGCAGGGGCAGCAATGGCAGAGGTGTAAGTAGAGGTAGAGGAAACAATTGGAAAAGAGGTCATAGAAGGCCACGATTCTCAATACATTTTCATGATGATCCAAAAGAACTAAATCATCTTTCCAAGTTGGGTTTTTCAATCTAGTTGGCCAAGGAATTCTACACCCTAGGCCTGATAGGCCTCCTTTCCAGCCACACCAAAATTTCTCTGGTATCTATGTTCCCCCTCATGTTTCTATGGAGCCAGAACCACCTGCCAATGATGGTTGGCAAGAGATATTCCATCAACTTGTTCCATATCATAATGGGTGGCCTATAATATCATTGTCATTTCCCCCTCCTCGACCTCCATTTAATCCAAATTCCCAAGTTGATTGCATTGCTTCACCATCCCAGTCTTCACATGCAAGCAAAAGGCTTAAAACCACTATGCTTTAACCAGAGATTGATAAAGGGAAAAAAGTGGCCAATTCCCCTAACTCTTCCGAAAATTCCTCTAAATCAGTGTCCTCCCATCTCCACCTCAAGGATCATTTCTCCCATGTCATCAGCGAAATCCATCCTCAAGGTTCCAATAAGCCTAAAGTTGCTACAGAAGGCAAAATAGTAGAAAGATCAAAAGAGAGCAATAATGAAAAGAGGCAAACCGACTCTCATAGAAAATATGGTTTTAATGTTGTTAATGCTATTTTCTTTTGAGGATAGTTTTTTATTGATATGACAGAATTTTTGGACAGCAAATACACATTTAGATAGAATTTTTGGACAGTGTGGATATAATGTTATTTTTGGATATAGTCATGTTTTATCTTTATGTTAAAATATTTGACTATTAATATGAGGATGGGAGTTACAAAGCAGATGTTTGAATTAAAAAAATTTAGTATTATACTTCATGTTTTGATGATTATTAAAGAAATGAAAATTGGAGTAACAAGGGGTCCCACCTATTTAGTTATGATTTAAATAGACCATTATCTATAAATATTATTATTTATTTGTCTCAACTAATTAGTTAAGCTAATTAAGCTTAACAAAATAAAAGTAGTTGAACTACCATAACTTATTAACAAAGAATAAAATCCCAATCAATTGAAGAGACAAAGGGGGGGAGAACATAAGGAGAACTTCTGATATAAGGTCTACTCTATACTTGTGAGATAATTATTTTCTTCATTCATTCTGAGTTTACTAGAAAGCTTAACCATCTTGATGACAGCAGGGTCTTATTGAAGGCAGTAGGATTCAAAACTGAATCATATATTTTAGCAGCTTGTTTCTAAAGGTGCATGATCTATCTTTGGAAATTTGTGTGTTCTTCTTTGTTTATGGATTAGATTTCGTGACTGATAAAGAATATTTTGCAAAGTAAAGTGACAGCATTTTTATGGCAAGTTGATCCAGATATTTAGCTTCAATTTTCTTTTGTTGTCAGAGTATTTTTGTATGGTGCTCATAAGAGACTTCTAAGTTTGACTTTGGTCCCACCCTCGTAGGGGTTTGTAAAGAGAGTTCTTCTTTGTATCTCAGAATGAAGTTAATACAAAAATCATATTTTTTTATTTTAGTTTCACATGTGTATCTTAATGATATTGTTCGTATTTTAATTTTATTCTCATATATTTTCCTGTACACACTTATGTATATCTGTGCTTCTTTTATTTTCCACAGTTACATATAACCTATAAAATGAGCCTTAGTCACTAGTACATATTACATGTGGATTAAGAGATTGTTTTGATTTAAAGGCTATAAACTTTGGGTAACATTCCCAACTATCTTTCTTTAGCCTAGTAAGATCTAAAAATGCTTGAGTAAGGTTCTTCATACCTTTTCCTCAACAACAGGGACTGAGGGGCTCAACTTTGGGTAGACAGTTGGGGTAGTGTGAATATATAAAACTGGTGCTGAAAAATTAAATGTTCCCATGAGGGAAGGATACATTCCAACTCCAATTCTCTTATTTTCCATATGATAGTCTTCGATCAATGGAACATATATTCTATATTTTCCACAGAGTCAGAGCTATTAAATGACATCTGGTTGGTCTTTAAAATCCTCCCCTTTTGGGGAAAACATAAAACTCAAAATACCGATGAAATGACAGTCATCATCACATAGGTGCAACTCCTTCCTAACAAAATATTATAATTGAGCGAAGCATCAACTACTTAAACTTCTATGGAAATGAAATTTTCTCCTAACTAGACTAGAAAAGAGGAAATGATCCCATCCAGTCTAAAGTTTCATCCACCAAAGATGGTTAAAAGAGTAGAAGAAGGGGTAAGTTCTGGAGAGTCAATGTATTTCCAACAAGACAAAGACATGACACACGTCGAAGCACCTTCGTCAACAATGATTCTCCAAATAATATTCTTTGTGTACATGATATTAATCTAGAAGGATACATGAGAAGGAAGGTGAGGCTCCACTTCAGTAGCATCAAAATTCATAATGAGATGGCTTGAAGAGTTAGCAAACCTGATCATGGAAAACAATACAGCTCATTGCACAGGGAAACTTTGGAGCACCTCTAAGGCAAACATCGCACAAGGGGTCTAAGCCAAATCCTCAACAATAGAATATTTGGGAGCAGCTCGAGAATTGGGGTTGTGCAATTCCCTCTTATACACACATGTTCATATGTGTGGCATCTTTTCCTTCTTAGGATTCTCTATATGAAGAGAAATCTAAGGATCCGAAGTTTCTTTTCCTTTATACTTTGACTCAAGATTACCATAATCACAAGACCTAGTCAACAAATATACCTCCTCTTCTTTCATATGGTTGACCATATTTATGAACGAGAACGATCCATCTAACAAAGGTGCACTTAGGGTGCCCCTTTACGAATTTGAAGTAGAAGAGCTCACCTACATATTCTTCCCTTGTGGGAATGGATTTTTTAGTACAATAGGATATTGTTGCATTATCACGTGGTGGGCCTCTTCCATTTACGAGAATTGATGGGTAATGTGATCACCCCCACAAATCTTTCACGGTAATTTCACCTTCTCCCCAACTTTTGCATCATATTTGGAATTTTTATTATCCCCACCTCCTTTCTTATCCTTTCCCATTTTATCTTTTCCTCTAGGTTGTTGGGTACATGTTGGTGTGCAGTGGGAAGACCTATGGTTCAACATTAATTCACCAACACAACCCTAAATATATTGGCCCTTTCAAAATCACCTACAAGCAGGTGAATTCTCACTCGAGGTATCTATCTGGACTGCAGGAACCATGTTTCCGCGGTCATGGAGGAATGTGATGAATTCATTCAAACCATTCAACTTAACATGCATTCATTATACCATTCATTATGTGTGCAAAACCATAAAAAAATATCACAGATTCATATTAACTAGCCTACATTAAGTGAGTGCAATAAACAATACAGTAATTAAACACATCACAGCATAACAAAGAGACACCATATTTTAACGTGGTTCACCTGATATTGGCTATGGCCACAACAACATGTTTCTTATTATTATTCAGCATGATCTCATTCAAAAGGTGTGCACTCTACTCATACATAATATCTCAGTTTCTACCCCAAAATTCCCTTGTAGTTCACGCATATAGTGCACACTTAGCTCATTCTCTCCTTTTCAGCTCGCATCCACCTTAAAACTATTTCTTTCTATGAAAAACCCATACATATTTATAAATTTACATTAGGGATTAGCCTATTACAAAATGAACCGAAAGGCCTAACTAACTTCCTCATTTTCTTCTGCGTGCATTGCTCCTTAGTCAACTTGTAGCAAAGTTGCTTCTGCGCGATTCCCAAAACTATTCCCAAATTTCCTACTCCAACAGGCCCCCAACACCCACTTGCGATTCGTCTTGGGCCACTTCAGGCCTTGTTCCACATCACAACAAACTTCTGGAACATTTCTCTTGTAGTCGCAACCTTTTCCTTTACGTGTGTTTCCTGCTGCAAAATTCCCTCTACTATCTCTACATTAATGTGAGTCTTCAGCTTCTTTGCACTCTCTTGCACTGTCGGCTTTGTTATTCCTTGTGCAACTGCAAGTTCCTATGTTACCCGAAACACTTCCTCCTGCAATGTCTCAATATTTTGTGCATGGGCTTGCTATTCTACTCTTCTTTGGTTTATGTCTAAGTACATCTTCCTATTCTCCATGATTGCAGCCATCTTTTTTGTTGGTGGTAGAGTGCTCATCGTCTCTTTTAACTTTTGTGCCTCCTCTAGCACAGCCTACAACTTCTACTCTATTCCTTGCAACTCTACATCTTCTGTTATTTAAGTCCATACTTGTGTGCTTTCTTCATACAACTTGGCACACTCCTCCAAATTCTTGATAGTTTCCACTATTGTCGTCGTTGTCTTCTACTTTTTCCCCCTTTCTTATGGTGGATTGATTGGCATAGTGCACGCTTCTAAGACTACTATATTCATGTGGAATCCCTGAATGGCTTCACTAATCTTAGATGATTTCTCTTCTAATGGAGCTTCTACATCTATTGGTATCTCTGGAAAATTGTTGTACAAATTTTTCAACCTTCCTGCTCTTTGTTCTACCTCGTCCCGCTCCATCATAGCTTTGTTGTGTTCTCTCTACAATGTTTCCTTGTCATTTTTCACGTTGCTCAACTCCATCATCATCAACTCTGCATGCAAATCTATCTCCTCCATAACAATTGTCTACAAACCCTTTAATACATTCATTGACAACTTTGACAAGACTGAGTCAATATGACTTATTGCTTTTGTTTTCTCATGCATATCTATCGAGGGGAATTCTAATGCTCTTGATGATAACTTCATTACTTTTCACTCTCCTGATGCTTATGATGGGTGAGAGGTCATCGGTCTTGCTTCGGTAATCTTTGTTGTACTCTTTGTCTATTCTTCCTTTATCCTTTGTTATGGTGTTATCTTGGTTTCTTCCAAAAATTGATGCAATGAAGCTATCTACTCATGCACATACATGTGTATCTCCTCATGTTTCTGCATCACACATTGAAATGCTTCATCCATCACTTCCTTTACTTGATCTCCTATTTTCTCTAAGTCATGTTATGTCAGGGCTTTGGGGTCCTCTTCCTTGAATGCTTTCCTCTTCTTGTGTTGGTGTATTTATTTCCCCTTATCCTATTCTTTCCTCTTCTCTCTGGGGCACGGTACTATTTTATGTGTGTCTCTTGTGTCATTTCATTGTCCTTATTATTCTTCTATATTTTTCTCTGACGGTTTTGTTTCTAGCTGCTTCATTTTTGGTACTGGGGTTTTCCATCTGTCCTCCTAGTATTCTATAATCTGTCCAACCTCATCTCCTGTCAACTTGTATCTGGTCGTCAGCCACTGTCGATCTGGGTCCCTCTTGGCTTGGATATACATATTATGTCTTCCTACTTTAAAACATGCAATATCCCTGTATGCTTCAACTACCTGCGGTAGTATGCGCAGTGTATCTTGAATGCTATGTTGAATTACCTCCTTGTAAACATAGAATGTAACTTTGTTATCCAACTGTCTTTCATTGTGTGCAGTGTACCACAAGTTCACATATCTTACTGCTAAACATGGTTTCTTCACAACTCCCATAAATTGAGTATCTTTCGGCTCCCTCCAATCCACTAATGCAATCAATATCAATAGCTAAGCATAATGAAATTATGTTCCTTTATCTTGTGCCTCCCTACAATCCATCAAGAACGGGTTTACCAAGAACGTCGCCCAATTCATTTGTACTCATGCGACGCACTTCTCAACTGCTACTATTACACCCATTGGTACCTGATATTTGTGACATTTCCTCAACAACTTATAGGCCAATACATGGATCACGAACCTAATAGACTCATCATTAATAATTGCAACATCCAAATCGCTCGCTCCTCTATGTGTGTCATACTTATCTTTCATCTTCTCTTCGAAGGATTTCTCATTATATTTTTTCATGAATAATGGTAGTGGGTCTTCCCCTGTTGATGGGAATTTCTTTGTCTAACCACAATCAACCCATGCAATCAACTGTGTATCTATGGACATTGATTTGTCTAACCACAAGAATCCCCCATGGATGCAAATTAATAACATCTTGATGTAATTGTTTATCTTCGCGCTCCTGCCAAAATGCACTATCTCCAATAGATTAAGTATTCATGTTTTCTCGAGCCCTTCCCACTCTTGTGGCTCTACTATAACTACATGTGAATCCAGACTGAGATTTGTGCACATGTACTTGTTTGTTACTAACTCTGGAAACTTCTTTATGTCTGCCAAGTCATGGTCTGTATACTTCACATTTCCTATCATACCCAACATATCTCCTCCAATGATTACCCTTGGTGGGATCTCTGGTTCGACAATTTCTTACTTCGGTTCCTTTGGTAGCTTAACCTATTTCGTAGTTGGCTTCTTGGATGGCACATAATCTTTCAGAAAGTTAACTCGGCTTGGCCTTGACACTAACACTTTCGGGGTTTCCTTGAATACAGGTATCAATTTCTTTAGTGTGTTGTTTCTTTTGTTGTGATGAGGCTTCTCATGTCTTTGATGGTTCCATAGCACTCTAAAAAACAATGGTCTCTCTATGAAATAGACTTAACTTTCTCTGCAACACTGGCTCTCTCTAGCTCTTTGTTCTCTCGAATGTGTATGCAACAATAACCTGTCCCTGTCGACCCCTTGTCTTTGTTTATAGCCAATCACCATTTTCTTCCATTCTTCTTCGCGCCTAAGTTTTCCATCTAATCCACTTGCATTCACATTCAATTATTTCCCTAGATCTTCATTAACTTTGTATCCTCCGATGGATCATATGGTATATTTTCCATCCTATCAAAATCCTATTGTCGGTGTTCCTTTATGACTACGCATCTCCACTACCTTTCCATCTTGTTTTCTCTTTAATACTTGTCTCGTCAAGTATGTTCTTTAATTATTTTCCCACCTTCTACGCAAGTATTTGTCGCAATTCAATCCTCCTTCCTCTTTTGACATCTCTACGACATTTTCCGGTTTATTACCTTATATATGACTTCAATCTTTTGTCTCTTGCCTAAAAAAAATTATTGCTTTTCTTATTTTATTTTTCTTTCTATAATACAAATAATATTATACAAGTATTGTAGTATACATTATATGCGCTCAGACTAGTGCGTGGAAGCATGGTTGTCCCTATACAGTTTCAGTCAACTATCATTTACCAGTCCTCCGTGAGTTCCCCATTCAATTTCTCCAACTGAACAACAACTACCTTTGTCACAAATCTTATCATGTATGGTCCCAACCAATGCATTTGGAACTTCCCAGGGTGCTGCAAAAACTTGTTGTCATAAATCAAAACTAAGTCTCCCATGTAGAACTTATTTTTTTTAATGTGTCTATCATGCTAGGATTTATCGTGCACTTTCTGAACTTGTTGATGGAATCCTATGACAAAACGGTCTTCCTCCAGTTCTACTGGCTCTGACAGTATTCTTTCTACCGTGACCGAATCAATAAGCTCTGTCAACGTGATAATGCGCAAACTCGACACGATGAATTCCATAGGCATAACCTAATATGAATGGTGTATGTCATGTCAATTTTTTACCTATTGTCATGTATTCCCATAGCATTGTTGTAATCCTCAAGTCCCAGTCATCTCGACTTACATTTCATACCTTCATCATCACATGTTTTAGGATCTTGTTGAATTCTTCCATTGTTCCATTTACTTGAGGATGGTAAGGTGTACTTTTCTGGTGGTGAACCTGAAATTCCTTTGTCAACGCATCAATCACATTATTCAAAAAATGAGTTCCTCGATCACTCATAAGGATTCTCGGACATCAAAACCTTGTCACTACATTTTCAAATAGAAACCATGTAGCAGTCTCTACGCTGGAATCTCTGGCAGGTTCTGCTTCATCCCATCTGGTCAAGTAGTTTGACACGGTAATTATGTATCTCGCTCCTGACCTTTTTGCTGGTGGATTGATCAGCCCAAAAAAATCAACTGCCCATTTATAAAACTCATGTAACATCACTTGTGGTACTAAATTCATTCCCTTTCTCTTGGAAGGCTTCCCGATTCTCTGACAGACATCATAGGTCTAACAGAACTCCTCAGTGTCTTTATGAAAGCTTGTTCACCATATTCCTGCGCGCAAAATCTTTTGAGCTATCACTTTTTATGCATAGTGACCTCCTGCAAATCCTCCATGTGCCTTTAAAAATATCATATGTATTTCATTCTCCAATACACATCGTACCATTTGCGCCCAACTTATACAAATTTCATACTATTAGTTGATAATTTGTTGCATTCACTACTAACTGCTTCTTTTGTGCAACTGTAAACTCGGGTGGGGATACTCATGTACTCAAGAACTTGAGTATATCTACAAAATAGTCATCATCCATATGTATTGCAAATAAGTGTGCATCTGGCAGACTGTCATCCAAATTTCCTGCATCTTCTCCTGATATTATGTGCGACAAATGATTTGGTCCTGAGTTTAACTTTCCTAGCTTCACAATTAATTGAAATTCATATTCCTGAAATAGTAGTAGCCATATGCCTATCTCNCAAGTATCTTAGTGAAGAATGATTTATGTACATTTTAAAGTGTGAAACCAGAAAACAATGTCTAAAATTCTGCAGTGCATGTACCATTGCCAATCCTTCACATTCTGTAGTAGTATAATTTTGTTTCGTAGTTGACAATTTCCTACTGGAAAATGCAATGGGGTGATCTAAATCTTCTTCTCCTGGTTGTGCTAGAACGGTGCCTAATTCTACACATGACGCATACACGTGAACATGGAACTCCTTCTTCCAATCTAAAAATATCAAAATTGGCACGGTAACTAACTTTTGGTTCAACGTATCCAAACTCTTCTGGCATTCCTCATTCCATTGAAATTTCACTTCCTTATTCAACAACTTTTCCAATGGATTTGTGATATGTGCATATCACCTAATGAACTTCCTGTAATATCTTGTATGACCCAACATTTCTCATAACTATCGCACTAAAGTAGGCGGTGGAAAATCAACAATTACTGCAATCTTCACAGGATCAACCAATTCTCCTTGTTTACATACTACATGGCCCAGCAAAATACCAAATAGAGTGTATTTACATACTACATTTATTTAAGTTTAACGATATCTGAAATTGCCTGCATATGTCCAACATCAAGCATAGAGTTTCAACATGGTCTTTCATCAAACTAAACATTGTCTAGTCATCTAAGTATGCTTCATGTAACTTATGAATAAACTCTTTAAATGTTGCCACAACCTCTCTAAAGAATATTGTTGGTGAACTCTTCAATCCAAAAGGCATAAGTGTGTACTAGTAATATCCCCATTATGTCTCAAATGTAGTCTTATGTCTATCTTCCATCGCAGTCTTAATCTAATGATACCCTAAAAATCCATCAGTGAGCGAGTAGGCTCCCTCTCCTCATACATTATCCAAGACTTCATATGTAAATGGAGTAGGAAATGGATCATGTAGAAAAGAATCATTCAGTTTCCTCAAATCTACACAAATTTTGATTCCTCATGTCTTCTTATCCTGAACCATGATCAGACTAATCCACTCTGACTTTGCGATAGATTCAATAATTCTTGCTTCCAGCATCCTTTCCATCTCTACTTTAACCTTTTGCTTATACATCGGGTTTAGTCAATATGGTATCTTCTTAATTGGATTAGCATCTGGCTTCAAAGAGATATTCATCTCTCCTAACTCTCCAGCAATCCCTTTCATCTCTGAAAATTTAGTTGGAAATAGATCTCGATATTCACATAGTAAATCAAAAATATTTTCAACAATCTCTTCATTCCAGTAATCTCCTATGTTTGCAAACTTGGGCTTATCCTTTGTACCAATATTCACTTTGTGTGTTCTCAGTGTCTTTGCATATACAACAGATTCAAGTTGTAGGCCTTCTACTATGATTTCTCCTTCAGTTTTTGGTATTTGTAAATTTATTGGATCTTCTTCCTCCTGGTCTTCTCTAATGACATTATAACATTCCAAAACTTCTCGAACCATCGCAGAAGATATATGTGCGCTACATACAAGTACTAGTTCTATCGATTCTTCTTATGCAAAGATATTGTCCTTAATAACCTACGGAGTTGTGTCTATTAAAGGGGCCTCTTATTCAAAACTAAAAGTAACCTTGAAGTTATGAGTTAAATATTCCCAATCTTTTATCTCTCTATGCACTTCCATCTCTAAATACCAGTTCTTCGAAATTGTATCCAGAGTGTGTATAAACAAGTACGTCCATTCTTGATTCGATACTGATATCCATGTCGCAATGCAGTGTGTAACATGCTCTGTAGGACAACTCACCCTATATATTTTCATGTAATATATTCATTTATTTCTCCAAATATGACCTGTAATAACCTTCTACATTGTTGTCAATCCTCAATTTTGTCCTTATGTGCAGCCCACCATCTTGCAAAAATCGCTTTTAGCACGATATATAAAGTTAACAGTCTTTGTTGGTTTGGTATATACAATTCAAATTCCTTTATAAAAGAGTCTATGGATGTTATTCCATCATACTTCGGGGGATCACATACTCCAGTTCCAATCCATCATAATGCGCGGGTAATGTGAGCACATATTCTTGTCAATACTTCATGTCATCTCTGCTACCAATTCTCTGGTGCTTCTTCTAAATCCGATGCACATGACCTAATACTCTACCAACTAAGTGAACCATTAGCAATGGGGTTCACATAATCATCCATCCACCCAGTCACATTATACAAGTTATTGATCTCTTTTCCCTTTGTCGGTTTAGTTATCTTCTTCCCTCTGTGGGATCTAATGGCGTAGTAACTTTCCAATCTCCTGCTTCAAAGACGATTTGTCTCTTCTTCAAATCAATTAGGGTCTGGTTATCAGAATCCCAATCAAGTCCTAATAATGCTAGATAAGACTTATTTCCATCCATTATCTCAATTACTTTGAAATCAGCTATATTGCGCACTCCATCAATGTTAACATTCACCCCTAATAGTCATCCAATTGGGACAATCTTATGCTGATTCGCCAACCTCAATTGAATAGGTGACCAGATTAACTTAGGTTTTCCCATCGTCTCTTAGGTTTTCTTCGGAAGGACATTCACATCAGATCATAGGTCTAAAATGATATTATCCATGTCATAATATATTATATGCGCATTCAGACGAAATTCCCTAATTTTCCTTCTCTTGTGATGTACCGTGTTAACTTCTTTCTATACTACAAGGGATTCTTTATCTTGCGCACATTGATCAATCATACTGCACAGTGCATTTAACGCAATCTCATCCTTCATTAATTCTAAATAGCTCTTCAAGAAACTTCTCAATGTACTTACCTTCTCAACTTTTCTTTATAAATGATCATAGACTAGAGGCATGTCATAAATAGGTGGTATGTCATACACCAGTGGTGTAGTTGAAGTCAATGTTATCCATTTTGTCTCCAATAGTTATTTTTGTGCTTGCATGTACATGTCCCTCTCCTTTCTAGGGTCAAACAACTGAGGAGGTTTTGGTGCTTTCCTTACCCACTGCTCATTCTAGTTTCCTTGTTCTGTTCCATCAGCTTATGTTCTCTTCCCATTGCACGTAACATACTTACAAAAACTAAAAAACAAGTTTCTAACAATACTCTAGTACTCCTGCATCAACGGGTAAGTAGTAGGATGATGACCCATTGTTTTACATATCTCGCACCATACTCCTAAAGGATTCAGAGCTCCTGTGGCCAAATATTCCTTAAAACTTGGACACGTGTTCTTATGATGGCCTTTTGTTCTACATGTAACACACCAAACTTATTTGTGTTTTTTCTTCCCTTTAGCTAGCTCTTGCAACTGAATAGTCAATGCATCTAACTGTGATTGAAACTGAGCCATCCCTGCATCGTTTTCTCCTATAGGGGATTCTTCCAACCTCGTTGAAATCTCTAGGGCTTCTAACTGCGACATAATATCCTGATGCATCAAAGGGAAACGTATATGTGGCAATAGTCCTGCAATGGACCACTCCTTATGTTGCTCATCTGGGATTTGGAAAGACAACCGATCCTTTAAGATCTTGAATCTCTTATCAAAATCCCATATCGACTCATTTTACAATTACTTGATCTCTTTCAGCTCTATAATACACTATGACTCAGACTTCGTCTTCTATAACTCTTTCAACAAAGCTTGTCTAATGTATGTTAATGTTCTAGTTTGTCCCACAGGTGCAGTAGATCGATACTTCATATACCATAGTAATGTGTGTTCTCTGAACGTTGTTTCCAAATGTGAAATATTTACATCATCATCCTCTACATTCTTCACTATCCATATCGCTTCAAAAACAAACAAATGTTGTTTTGGATCCTCTGAACCTGCTCCTTGAAAGACAAGCATCCTCAAAGTGGGATCTACTCCTGTCATCGTGCTCTATGCGGTATTCGTCCCTGCTGACACTAGTTGATTATGACTTGGCATACTACTTCCACTAATCTTAATACCTTTGATGTTATCTTTACTTCCCTCACTCACTACAAGTGAGGAAATTTCATATCTTACCTCAGTTCTTGGGGATGCACATGGGGTTGTGGGTTCGATGCAGAGTCTTCCTGAGTGGGATCTTCTTCTACTGGACTAATTTGATAATCCTTTTCCTTTTCCTGCTCTTCTATGGAGGGTATTCCTTTGAACTAGAGTATTACACCAGTGTCTCTTTCTACTATCTCACTATTATTCCCTTCTCTCTCAGTCGCAGTCCTCTTCCTACTATGTCTAAATATTTTACCACTGTCCAATACTCCAATCTCTTCATCTATCATAAATCCTTCTTCTCTTGGCATCCTCATCCCATTCGTTGCTCATTCCTTCTTTTATTCATCCCTTGTTTCCATACACTCATACCATTCCCTGGTCAACCCCCAGTCCCCCTATGTGCATGAAGGCGCTTAGCTACTAGGGAAATCAGATTCCATATTCATAACTCCATTATCACAAAGCACATCTTGATCCAAGTAGATAATGATTTCAAGTATCTTCTGCATGGACCCTTAAATAATTATCTTTCAACAACATTATATGATTGGGTACAATCTATAGAAAACTCAATAATATAACCCCCTAATATACAATACACCCATAAATCAATTGTGAACGATATCTTATTGTTCATTGTATTAACTTGTTGAATCAACTCAGGGTTCCAATTTCTCGGAACAATGTGCAAAATGTTCTTCATCTAACCTATGTAACCACTCAGTCAAATATTCAAAAATTCAGCAAAGAAAATCTCATGTAAATATGTGAATACATACCTCTGGAAACATTGTTTTTATTTGATCCATGAGTTCTTATTCTAACTTCTAGAAAACTCGTGCTCTCTCTCCTCTAGCCATTGTTTGATCTCTTCCTTAGTCGGCCTCCACATTCCCCTCAGTCACATATTTCGATCTCGAAAATGAAAGCATTTTTTGGCGTGCAGTGGGAAAACCTGGGGTTCAACATTAATTCACCAATAAAACCCTAAAGATACTGGCCCTTTTGGCATCACCCACAAGCAGGTGAAGTCTCACTCGAGGTATCTATGGGGACTGCAGGAACTAGGTTTATGCAATCATGGAGGAATGTGAGGCATTAATTCTAACCATTCAACTTAACATTCATTCATTATACCATTCATTATGTGCGCAGAACCATAAGAATATATCACATATTCATATTAACCAACCTATATTAAGTGCATGCAATAAACAAAACAATAATCAAACACATCACAGCATAACAAAGAGACACCATATTTTAACACAATTCACCCAATATTGGTTATGTCCACAATAGTAGGATTCTTATATTAGTATTCAGTATGATCTCTTACAAAAGGTGTTCACTGCACACATACATAATATCTCAGTTCTACCCCAATTTTCCCTTGTTGTTCACGCATACAGTGTGCACTTAGCTCATTCTCTCCTTTTCAGCTCGCGTCCACCTTAAAACTACTTATTTATACCCAAAACCCATACATATTTATACATTTACATTAGGGCTTAGCCCGTTAAAAATGGACATAAAGGCCTAAATAACTTCCTTATTTTCTTCAGTGTGCGTTGCTCCTTAGCCGACTTGTCATGTGGTTGCTCCTGCATGATTCCCAAAACTTCCTACTCCAACAGTACCCTTCGGGGTCGTCGATTGTACAGTGTGAACATTCAACAAATAGATGGTGGGGACCGTCAAAGCAGTGGCTTCACCGGTCGTAGACGAATGAATAGTCATATGTGGCATCTAGTTTGTAACCAGATCTGTGATTTTTCTTTTAACAGACCCTACAATGCCATCAGCGTGTGGTTCAAATTTTTCCTTCGATGGGTCGAAACCATGTCACAGTGCATCTGATATAAACTTGTAAAGGATCCCAAACTGCGAGTAGATCAAGTCTAGTTGTTGGGCCCTAAATATCACCATTTCCTCCTAAAATACTCTTGATGTGGATACATCTTTGGACATGTATGGAGATAAAGACTTGAGGAACCATTCCAACAAGAATTCAAGAGGAACTTTAAATTTGATCGGCCTCTTCCTTCTCTTCCACTCCTGAATATGATCTGATATATGAGTGGCCTTGTTCTATTTAAGTGTAGATAGGAGGTCGGAGTCGACTGTTGGAGAAATTTCTATTTTTGACACACTAGTTCAGTGGGAGTTAACTGACTAGTTCTATTTAGACTTTCTATTTTTACCATCATTATTATGCATGCATGCATTCCTAAGGAAAGTTAACTGCTTGATTTCTTTTCTTAATTATGGAATTCTTTGCCCTATATATGAGTGTATTCCACTCATTCATTGTATCATATTGATCATGATCTATGTATCAATCATCAGCTCATTGGAGTAGTGTGAATATATTTTCTCATTCTTCCATATTGAATCTCTCTTCTTTTCTTGATAAGCTTTGTTTGTACTTGCTTTATCTATATCTTCTGTGCAGGTTTCCATGAAACACTGACATGGTATCATAGCTATGCTGCTTGGAGCAAGCCAGACAAACCAAAGAATAAGGAAAATCGGGGTTTCGATGAGCTAAATCCGTGGTCATAACTTTCAGCAATTATTCCTCCCAAAATATTATGTTTTTGAGGAAACGACCAACGTTTAATGTAAATCGGCCCATTTTGGAAGTGGGTTTTCAACCGCTTGGCGAGATTCTATATCGTTTGCTCAGAAAGTGAGCCGCAAGATAGCCTCCTAAAACTGATATGAATCTGTGGTCATACCTTTCCACATTCATTGCTCCCAAAATATTACGTTTTGGAGGAAACCGCCCGCATGGAAAGTAGATCGGCCCATTTTGGAAGTGGGTTTTCAACCGTTTGCTCATAAAGTGAGCCGCAAGATAGCCTCCTAAAACTGATACGAATCTGTGGTCGTACCTTTCCACATTCATTGCTCCCAAAATATTACGTTTTGGAGGAAACTGCTCACTAGGAAAGTAGATCGACCCATTTTGGAAGTGGGTTTTCAACCATTTGGCAAGATTCCCTACCGTTTGATCAGAAAGTAAGTCGCAAGATCATCTCCTGAAACTTATATGAATTTTTAATTTCTTAATTTTTCACTTGCAGATTGAGAGTAAATTTTTAGGGGTTCTTGGAATCAGTGGGAGAAACGGATATGGAAACTATTATACAGTCAAACTTGGTGGTAATCCTCACACCATACAATTATTTTGATTGGAAGCCCAAGGTAGAATTCCAACTCAGAAGGAAAGGATTGTATAATTTGACGATGGCGACAGAAACAGAACCTACATCAGCGATTGAGAAGATGATATGGGCAAACCGTAAGGATGAGGCCACAGGACTACTTCTTGAGTTAATATCCATTGATTTGTGGTTTCATGTTGTCACATGCAAGACTCCAAACGAGGTCTTGACCACCTTGGAAGGACTCTTTGGAAAGCAAGATGAGATGTGAGGTCATATGTTTGAGGTAGAGTTGAATACCTTAGACCCTAAAAGTTTTGATAATATACAAGATTTTTTTACTAAATTTAAATCTTTGCTATTAATCTTGGGTGAATGTGGTATTGATAAGTCTACACAAGAGAAACAACTTATTCTAACAATCTTGGCCAAGCTAGGACCATAATACATTGTATATGTCTCCAATTTCCATTCTGGCAGATGTCTTTTTGGAACAAATTGGAAAATGTCTACGTTGGCTCAATTCATTGAGTCTCTTACACAAGAGTAGACAAAACCCATACATATGGGCCTCATGAAAGATCCCAAAGTACATGCACTCACCATGCAGTATGGAAAAGGGTCATTCAAACAGAATAGGAAGGAGGGATATTCCAAATCCTTTAATGATTCTTCAGGTTCCAACGACTCTTCAGATTCCAAGAAGAAGAAGAAGGGAAAGCAATGCACTTACTGCAATAAACCAAATCATGAAGAATCCACATGCATGAAGAAACAGATCGATCTTATGGCACATGCACTTCAGCAGAACAACCTTGGAAACTTCATTCCAGAGGGAGTCAAGAAGCAGAAGGAAGAAGATCCTGCTCCTAAGAAAGGTAATCA
>ML782694.1:110662-134731 GCA_009831015.1 Picea engelmannii | reverse complement strand
TTTGGAGTTTTATCACCACTGTCTCCCTTATGCTTTGAAGGGTTGGAGCCTTCACCTTGCAACCTTGTATTCCTTTCTATCAAGATCTTCATCATCTCTCTCATTTCCATGACATCCTTTCTGAGATCTTCATCTTCTACAGGTACATGTTCATGACTCTCTTCATGAGCCATACTTGGTGAATGCCTCCTTGAAACTTGCGGTGATGGTATATGTTTCCTCCTTGAAGGATGAGAACTTAGCTCTACAAGTTGACCTTCTCCTCTTGTGAGTTTCAACCTTGTGAGCATCAGAAAACAAAACACTTGTAAATAATCAAGTCTTCAAAAACCAATGCTCTGATACCAACTTGATCTAAAAATGAAGAAGACTTGTATTCTTGAAAATATTTGCAAGTAAAGTTTATGTGTTAAAATACAAATGGATCAACTTTGCAACACAATTTATAATAGGATTTACTCATTCAATATGCATATAAATAGCAGCATAATCAATGAACATAAAACACATAACACAACAAATAATAAAGGAGTTCACCCCTCTCTTGGGCTACATCTCCTGGTCCAGCTTCCAATGGATCATTTGTATTATTTGCTCAAAGTGCTCAAAAAATGTGCTTTACAATGCTCAAACTGCCAAATAGTCTACTCCAATGGCTTCAGAACATCCAAAAACCCCTAGCTGGGCTTTTTCGGCACCTCGTTTGGCCAAAAATTGAAGAAGATAGGCTTCCTAGAAGTCCCCCCTTCAAGCTTGTTGTCTCTGCATCTACAAAACGCACCTCCTATGGCTCAACCTAGCCCACACGCTTATTTAAGCATAAAAACCTAGCACTGGACGCAACCGCACAAATGGTGCGAACTGTAGGACAGTTACGGGCGCACCTAGCCCCTAACCGTCAAGGGCCAGGTCATATCAACCCATGCGACCACGCGCTAGCATAAATATGGGCTCCCGTTTCAAAAGCCAATGGTCAAAGGACAAATGGAGGTTGTTGTAATAACCGTTGGAACAAAATGTTAACCGCACGCGCACGCCATACAACAAAGTTGTGGGTCATATATGATGTAGCGTGTGACCAAGGGCTGGGGCTAAGCCCCGGCCTGGTCGCGACCCAAACCACCCATACATTCAAACTTTAATATAATCTGGGTCATATATATAATAAATAACACATGGTGGCGTGCCAGTTGGCGGCTCTTTGCCAAGTCGTTTCCCTTGCCTGGAGGTCGCGGGGTCGACTTCGGCCAAAGACATAAGTTTTAACCAAATAAAAAGATGACACGTGGCGGCCATTAATTGGGCCATGTGTCGTCGCTCCATTCACTGCCAAACATGCCAAGTCACCTGCCAACTATCTGAATGCCATCCTACCACGTGTCATATGGCCTACCACGTGTTGTACGGCCTGCCACGTCAGCGTCTGTACGGACTGTACAGACTGTACAGTTAGCAACCTTTTTTTTGCCTTTTTGTAAATTTGAACAGAACGCGATATCTCTCACTCCCAACATCCGTTTGAACCCAAACGAGTTGCGTTGAGTTTGCAACGACGAGGCCTACACTTTCATCCGATTTGAAGTGATTTTGAGCACTTTGAATTTTTGAGCAAAATTTGATCCCCTAATCATTCCCTAACTCTTAGCACCTTTTTCCTTTTCTAGTGGAGTTTAACCCCNTTTTATGATTGGTCTGCGCACAGTGATATGTTTTTATTAATATCTAAGTGTAATTACATTTTACAAATATAGATGCACTAGCCTTTGTCACAATCTAGGCTCTCCAACCTAATAACCACACAGGCACTCTGGCCTCAATATACATATATACAAAGGCTCTTCGGCGCCAAAATATCCCAGCGACAAACACGGTATGATGCGCACTTTGAAGAATCCTCACACACTTATTCATGTGCATGCAAAGCTATGAACAGGCGCGCACTCTTCCCTTGGTTCGCACACACAGAAATCCTCGTGCATTTACTTAGGTGCATGCAAAGCTATGAAACAGGAACGCACTCTTCCCTTGGTTTGTGTGCACAAAAATCCTCGTGCACTTACTCAGGTGCACACAAAGCTATGAAATGGGCATGCACTCTTCTTCTGGTGCGTGCACTCTAAACTGTACCCAAAACTTGTGCGCCCACGACTCACCAGCCTATATGTACATTTACATTTACATTACAATTTGAGGTTTGCCCTAGGGTATTACAATTTCTTAGAGGCTAAGAGGATTGTCAATGAGAAGGAGGCATAAGGAGTGGACCCTCAAACACCATAACAAAAATCCACAAAGGTAATAATAAAAATATGCACATAGTTATTGAGTTTTTATATGCTTGTAGTTATTTATTTTGATATTTTTTTAACTTTTTATCTTTTTATCTTTTTCTAATGTAATATTTTAGTACCATTGACTTAAGTTTGTGGTCATTTGTCAAATATTGATAAATTTAATTTATCTTATCTTACCTTATGTATAGGCACGAATATACCAAAGAAATTAACAATTACACATTTCTATAGTCAAGCCAAGAGTCTCTTAGTTAGAGTATGCTTTGTATGTTTATCATAGTTTTCTTTATTATGCTAACATACTATCTTAATATATGTCATTATTAAATATTTTTTTCTCTCATTGCATATAGTTAAAAGACTATAGTTGTGAGCCAATTGACGATGAATTAAAGTATGCACTGAGAAATGGTTATGAGAGAATGGTGGATTTTTTTTAGCATGTGCCCCTCGATAATTAATTGTTAATTATGTATTTTTTTAACTTATATACAATCACATTGGAAATATTCATCCTTTAATTGAAATATATTATATATTCCAAACTATTAAGGACGAGTCATTCAAAGGAATCAGAGGGTATTGACAACTTTTTAACCTAGAAAATTTAGAAATTTTTATTTTATTGAACTCATGTTCTTTTATTATGATTTTATAGAGTAGGATTAGGAGGGAACTAACAACAGCCCAATAAACTTATTATGTTAAATTTATTTCATTTCCTTATATGTGTACATATTTTTTCATGCAATATTATATACAAAGTTGACATTTCCATGGGGCACCAGTGCACCACTTGTTTATAGGCAGAAAAAATTACATGCTTATTTACACTTTAATTTAAAATTTCATCATTGTGTTTATATATACATGGTTTTGTACTTTCGTGCTGTGAAATTGATTGAATGTTAGTGGGGTAAATTTAATAATTGTGTTTATACATACGTTTTTTTCTCTCGTGGTATGAAACTAACTTAATGTTAGTTGATAAAATTTCATAATTGTATTGATATATACATGGTTTTTTCTCTCATGTTTATATATACATGGTTTTGTACTTTCGTGCTGTGAAATTGATTGAATGTTAGTGGGCTAAATTTAATAATTGTGTTTATACATACGTTTTTTGCTCTCGTGGTATGAAACTAACTTAATGTTAGTTGATAAAATTTCATAATTGTATTGATATATACACGGTTTTTGCTCTCATGTATTGATATATTCAGAAGATCCAGGATGCGCAGGAAAAGGCATACAAGTTCAAAGAGGTGATGGGCACATTACCGCCCACTGTGGTGGTAACAACGATGAATAAGAACAAAAAGTTGTATTCGGAAATGAATCAACTAAGGGCGGAGCAGCAGGCTCGCGCACAACACATAGAAGTACCATAGGATGAAGCATACATAGTGACAACAACCTTAGAAACAAATGGAAGTCTAATAAAACAAGCAAATGATGAAAGTGTTGAGAATATCCAGACTCAGATCATTGTAGAAACAATTGACCAATTTTTGCAGAAGGAACTAGAGTTCAAGGAGAAAGTTGTGACAACGAAGGAGACCTTCGAAAAAATCATGGCGCACTGGAAGAAGGCCTTAGTGGCTCGAGATGAGCCATAGGTGAGTGTTGTGGGCCTATTGGATAGACATTTTGGATAAGTTTTGTTAGGTTTTGGGATCTGCACCAGAATAAGTCAAAGAAGAAAAGGCAATTAGAAGTTGGACCAGAGTGCATGATGAGAGTGGACTATAAGGAGTCAAAGCGTGATGGAGCAACATGCACCAAGTAGAAAACGGTTATAGACCGTTGAATTTTTGCGACATTTTGTCCACTTTGTAACAGGCTCAGCTCTATTTTTATGTATAAATATGTAATAGGTTTTTGGGTAGAGGAGTTGCGAATTTTTTAGAGGGTTCGACATGTGAGAAGTTCTTAGTGCTTTTTGGGTAAGTTGAGTTGAGTGAAGGAATAAGTTTGAGGTACAAGGAGGAGTGAATCTTGCACTGCAACAGAATGGCTAGACAGGTTTGGGTAATGTCACAGTTGCATATTTTGTAGCACAGTGCACAATTGTAAGAAGATCATCAATGAATAATAAAAGCAACCAACCGTTGTGGACATAGCCCAAGTTGGGTGAACCACATTAAACCTGTGTGTTGTGATGTGTTGTCTTTGCATTTTAATATGTTTAATTTTATGGTGAAATGATGATATATGTCGAATGTATTGTTCATATACGATGTTATAATGTCATGCACTGAAATATCTAGTAATTGAATGAATGTTAAGTAGGAGAATGTCGCGCATAGAATATATTGAGTGTTAAGTAATGGAAACCACACACATGAGTAATTAGTAGTAAGAACATGAAGAATGCCTTACTTCCCCTCATCATTGTAGAGCATTGGTTCCTACAACCTCTCTAGATGCCTCAGGTGAGACTTCACTTGCTCTACAGGTGATGCCAAAAGGGTCGGTGTCTAAGGGTTTTGTTGGTATTTTGATTATTAACCTCGGTTCTACCCATTTCAAGCCAACACACACACACACATATGGACCTAATGGTTAAGGACATGTGTTTCCTCCTTGGAGGTCACAAGCTCAAATCTAGAGAGGGGTAGGGTTTGTACAACTTCGTAGACTTTAGTAGTCAAATCACTACGTGGAGGGGGGTCCCTTGTCCCACAAACAAGCGGGTCTCATACACCAATTTGGTTATGTCCAAGCCAGACACCAAATTGGTGTATGAGACCCACTTTTTTGTGGGACAAGGGACCCCCTCCACGTAGTGATTTGACTGCTAAAGTCTATGAAGTTGTACAAACCCTACCCCTCTCTAGATTTGAGCCTATGACCTCCAAGGAGGAAAAACATGTTCTTAACCATTAGGCCCATGTGTGTGTGTGTGTGTGTGTGTGTGTGTGTGTGTGTGTGTTGGCTTACAATGGGTAGACCCGGGGTTAATAATCAAAATACCAACAAAACCCTTAGACACTGGCCCTTTTAGCATCACATGCAGAGCAAGTGAAGTCTCACCTAAGGCATCTAGAGGGGTTGTAGGAACCAAGGCTCTGAAATGATGAGGGGAAGTAAGGCATTCTTCATTTTCTTACTAATCAATACTCATGTGTGTGGTTTCCATTAATTAACAATTACTTAACACTCAATATATTCTATGTGCGACATTCTCCTACTTAACATTCATTCAATTACTAGATATTTCAGTGCGTGACATTATAACATCGTATATGAACAATACATTCGGCATATATCATCATTGCACCATAACATTAAACATTATAAAATGTAAAGATAACACATCACAACACACAAGTTTAATGTGGTTCACCCAACTTCGGCTATGTCCACAACGATTGGTTGTTTTTATTATTCATTGATGATCTTCTTATAGTTGTGCACTGCACTACAAAATATGCAACTGTGACATTACCTAAACCTGCCTAGCCATTCTGTTGTAGTGCAAGCTTCACTCCTCTGTCATACCTCAAAATTGTTCCTTCACTCAACTCAACTTACCCAAAAAGCAGTAAGAAATTCTCACATGTCGAACCCTCTAAAAAAATTGCAACTCCTCTACCCAAAAACCCATTACATATTTATACATAAAAATAGAGCTGAGCATGTTACAAAGTGGACAAAATGTCCCAAAAACCCAACGGTCTATAACCATTTTCTGCTTGGTGCACATTGTTCCGTCGTGCTTCCTCCTATCGCGTGCTTTGACTCCTTAAAGTCCACTCTCATCATGCGCTCTGGTCCAACTTCTAATTGCCTTTTCTTCTTTGACTTATTCTGGTGCAGATCCCAAAACTTAACAAAACTTATCCAAAGTGTCTATCCAATCAGCCCACAACACTCACCTATGGCTCATCTCAAGCCACACAGGCCTTCTTCCAATGCACCATGAATTTTTTGAAGGTCTCCTTTGTTGTCATGACCTTCTCCTTGACCCCTAGTTCCTTCTACAAAAATTGGTCAATTGTTTCTACAGTGATCTGAGTATGGATATTCTCGACACTTTCATCATTTGCTTGTTTTATTAGACTTCCATTTGTTGCTAAGGTTGTTGTCACTATGTATGCTTCATTCTATAGTACTTCTATGTCTTGTGCATGAGCCTGCTGCTCCGCCCTTAGTTGATCCATTTATGAATACAACTTTTTGTTCTTATTCATTGTTGTTACCAGCACATTGGGCAATAATGTGCCCATCACCTCTTTGAACTTGTATGCCTTTTCCTACGCATCCTGGATCTTCTGAATTATCTCTTGTTTCTCCTTGTCCTCACTTAGTTGTGTCCAAACACCCGTGGTGTCTATATAAAGTTGAGCATATTCCACTTCAAGATTCGAGATGTTCTCTACTGCATTTTTCATTATCTGCGCTCTTTTCTCCCTTTATTATTGGGGAGTGCTCGGTGTCACACACGCTTCTAGGTCAACGATTCATGTGCGGAAGCCTTGAATGGACTCACTTATCTTCGTGACGTTTTCCTTAACTAGGGCCTCCTTTTCTGCCTGGGCTTCTAGGAGTTCCTAATAAACCTTCTTGAAGGCTTGTTGCATCTATTTAACCTTCTATGTAGCTTCATTGCGCTATTGCTTTACCTTGCTAAACTCCATATCCAATGCGACATTTTCTACCGTAACCTTCACCAATTCACTCGAGGTCTTCTCTGTGTGCACGTTCAACTCTTACGTTGTTCTCATTTGTAATTCTTGCAATACATCCATTGGCACATGTGATAGAACTAAGTCAATATGACCTAGTGCCCTGGCATGTTCTTGCATCTCTATCATGGGGAACTCTACTGACCCTATCGCTAGCTTAATCATTATTCATTTTCCTAGGACTATTAAGGACTGGGATATTGTTGGCCCTACCTCCCCAATATTGATAGTGATTTTTTTTGGCTCCTCCTATGTCTATTTCCCTAATGCAATGTTCATTGCTTCTAGTAGTTTTCATAGTGCAGCCATATGTTCCTGCATGTGTCTGTTCATCTCTTATTGTTGTTCTGTTGTGCGTTGAAATGTGTCATCTGTTACTTCCTTCACTTGGTCACCTATATTCTCTAAATATTCATTTGTCAAAGCTTGGATAGAAATTTCTTTGATGACCTTGTGCTTTTTCCATTGTGGCACGAAACTCCCTATTTCTGGTTCTTTCCTCTTCGTCTCTATGTGTGGCATTGTTGGTTGTGTTGTCTCGCTGGTACCATTTCCTTTTTCCTGTGTGTCTCCTTCTTCATCCTTGTCTATCTCGTGAACTTCCAGGTTTTTCTTATCCAATGGCCCTGTCTTTGTTGGTGGAACCTTTCACCCATCTTCCCAATCGACCATAATGTGACCCATATCATCTTCAGTCAATTTGTATTGTGTTGGCAACCATTGGTGATTTGGGTCCTTCCTTGCTTATACATACATGTGGTGACGTCCTACCTTAAAGTGCGCCATTGCCTTATATTCCTTGACCACCTGAGGTGGTATGCGTGGTTTCCTCTAAATGTTGTCCCTGATAGTTTCCTTGTCAATATAAAATGCAATGTTATTGTCCATTGGTTGCACCTTATGTGTAGTATACCATAGGTTCTGATACCATGTAGTTAGACAAGGCTTCTCCATGACTCCAAAAAATTGATTGTCATCTAGCTCCCTCCAAGACAATAGCATTATTAGAATTAGTAACCAAGCATAGTGGAACTCGGTCCCCTTATCTTGTGCTTCATCGCAATCAATCAAAAATTGGTTCAATAATAATGTCTCCTAGTTCATCTGGACGCCCTCTACACATCTTTATGTTGTTTTTATGACCACTATTGGCACTTGATCTTTTCTACACTTTCTTAACAAGTTACAAGCTAAGTCTTGTGTCACAAACCTCACCTTCAGATCACATATTCTTACGACATCCAAACCCCATTGTCCACGGAATATATGAAATTTTTCCTTCATTCTCTCAGCTAGTGCTTTCTCATTCTTCTTATCAAAAAACAATAAGGATGGGTCCTACCCTTGCGACGGAAGACCGGTAATGCACACTATTAAATATGTATCGATCAAAATTTCCCTATCGAGCCACATGCATACCCCATGCACACAACTTAGCATCATTTTTACACATGCATTGATCCCCTAGCTCTGTCCAAAATGGGATATATCGAACATGTTTAGAATAACTACTTTCTACAAACCCCTAGCTCACATCTGCGACTCGATGACTATCATATGAGTCTCGAAACTAATGGACTTTGTCAAAAACTTGTTGGGTACTAAATCAGGAAAATTCTTCTCATTGTTATGTCATGATTGGCATACTTTAACACAGGTATCAGACCTAACATGTCCCCTTCTATGATCATGCCTTCTGGAATCGATGGCTCCATGAGTGGATACTTCGCATCCTTCTATAAATGGACTTGTTTTGTTGATGGATTTCTCGGTGGAATGTAATCCTTGTGGAATATTGATTCTGAGCACGATGCATCATGGGTTTCTTCAACGATTGGCGACGTTGTGGGCTAACCATGTATTTTCTTTGGTACTGACATTGAATTTGTTGTTGCATTAGGTGGTACCATCTTTCTCTACGACATTGGTCTCTAACTAGTTCTGAAACTTCAGCTCTCTAACTTCGGCTATCTATGTTAATGGTAACTGAAAATAACCTTCCCTCATCGACCCTATCCTTGCTTTTATACTCCATCGCCAACTATTAATTCCCTTTGCGCCTAAAAAAAAATTCCTATCCACTAGTGGTTGAAATTAATTACATGCTTTAATGTTCCATTACTCCATATATTCAACGAATTATCCATTTGATTCTACAATCTGTCAAGATCTTTTGGCCAATCTGCATTGTTTTTACACGGTGCCACTACTTCGTCACCATGGTATCTTTTTACCACATGTCCCATCATGGACTGTCTTAAATGATCTTAGCTATCATATGCGCAAACTTGTCTCTCAGCATGATCTTGCTTCCTCGGTCTGTGCACTCTTATGCCTGCTTCTTTCTCTTATGCGACATCTTCCTTCTTTTTCTTTACTTCTTGGGCTCTTCAACCTTTGAATTCTTCCTTGAACTATTTTCTTCTCTTTTTCGTCATTTTACTTGTTTTTTCTTTCTTTTTATGCATTTTCTTTCTCTAGTACACTATGATACAACTTAGTTTGTGCAATTCGTCTAGTGCATGGAAGGACAGACGTCCATGTACAGTTTCAGTCGACTCCCATTCACTAGTCCTTCCACGACTTGTCCATCCAATTGTTCTAGTTGAACAACACCTACTTCAATCACATATTTGATCATGTATGGCCCTAGCCAGTGCAACCTAAACTTCCTTGGGTGTTGTAAGAACTTACTATCATAGAGCAGTACTAGATCTCTTGTCTGGAACTTCTTCTACTTGATGTGTCTATCACGCCACTCTTTTTTCTCATGCCTTTTGTACTTGTTGGTGGAACCCTACAACAAATTGATCTTCCTCTAATACCAGTAACTGTGATAATATTTCTTCTACTATGTCGGAATTTGTAAGGTCTGCCATCACAACAATGTGCAGACTTGGTACCAGAAATTCCATGGGCATGAGTGCTTCCTGACCATAAGATAATATAAAGGGTGTCTTACATGTCATCTTCTTGTATGTAGTTCTATAAGCCCATAGCACTGCGGGAATCCTTAATTCCCAATCATCCCGTCCTACATTACAAACCTTGGTCAATGCATTATCCAATATCTTATTGAATGCCTCCATTGTTCCATTAGCTTACGGGTGATATGGAGTGTTCTTTAAATGTTGAATCTGGAAATCTCTTGTCAATGTTGCAATTGTCTTGTTCAAAAAGTGAGTCCCACGATCACTCAAAGTACTTTAGGAAACCCAAACCTTGTAACTATGTTCTCAAATAAGAATTGTGCAATTGTCTTTGCGTTGCAATCTGTAACTGGTTCCACCTCTACCCATCTTGTCAATTAGTCTGTCATGGTAATTATGTACCTAGCTCATGTTCTCCTTGTTGGTGGATTGATTGGTCTGAACATTTTCCAAATGCTTGCGAAGTGACTTGAAAATTCAAAGGCATCTCATCCCTTCGTGACGGCCTTCCTACTCTATGGAAAACATCACATATCTAACAATATTCCTTCGCGTCCTTATGGAGGGTAGGCCACCATATCCCTGCATGCAATATATTTTGTGTTGTATTCTTTCAGGCATAATGGCCTCCTACAATTCCATCATTTGTTTCTACTAGGATCATCGGTCTTTTGTGTTATAGCACACATCGTCGTAGTATCCCATCTACACCTAGATTATACAATTTTCCTACGATCAACTGATAGTATGTTGCTTTAACCACTAATTGCTTGTTTTGCACTATTGTCATATTAGATGGAGCCGCTCATGTGCTCAAATACTAGATAATCTCTACAAAATGGTGGTCTACCATTTGAATTGAGAATAAATGTGCATCTGGTAAACTATCATCTAGGTTCCTTGCTCCTTCTCTTGTCAATATCTGTGACAAATGGTTTGGTCCTGCATTTAGTTTCCCTGGCTTCATAGTAACTTCAAAATCATACTCCTGGAATAGAAATAACCATCTACATATTCTCCCCCCCAGCATTGGCTTATTCACTAGGTATCTGAGTGCAGAATGATTTGTATACATCTTGAAATGGGACCCCAACAAATATTGCTTGAACTTCTGCAAGGCATAAACCATTTCCAATCCTTCCCTTTCTTTTTTCATGTAATTCTTCTCATCCATCGACAATTTCCTACTAGTAAAGACAATTGGATGGTCTAACTCTCCCTCTCCTGGTTGGGCTAACAATACGTTGAGTATTATCGATGATGTGTCCACATGAACGTGAAACTCTTTCTACCAATCCGTGAACACCAAAATGGGTGTAGTTACTAATTTATGATACATTACATCCATACCCTTATGACAGTATTCATTCCATAGAAACTTAGCTTCTTTCTTCAATAACTTTTCCATGGGAATTGTAATCTGCACATATCCTTTAATAAATTTCTTGTAATATCCTGTGTGACCCAAAGTTGTTCTCAACTATCTCACTGATTCAGGCACTGTAAAATTAACAATTACTATTATCTTGTCAAGATCAACCAACAAACCTTGCTTGCATGCGACATGACCTAACAATATCCCAAACAGTGCATAGAAAAAACATTTCTTCAGATTTAATGAAATTTGATATTGTCTACATCTATCAGGAATCAACCTTAGAGTCTCTATGTAATCTTTCAATAATCTAGAGACGGTCCAATCATCTAAGTACACTTCAATAAAATCATGAATAAACTCCTTAAAGGCTGCAACAACTACTCTAGAAAACACAACAGATGCATTCTTTAACCCAAACGGCATCATTGTGTACTAGAAGCTTCCCCATTATGTCACAAATGTCATCTTATGTCTGTCTTCTAGCACAATATTTATCTGATGGTATCCTGAAAATCCATCGGTGAACGAGTAGGCCTCCTACCCTCCTACGTTTCTAGCACTTTGTCTGTAAAGGGGGTCGAAAATGGGTCATGCAAATAAGCATCTTTCAACTTCATTGGGTCAACGCAGATTCTAATATCTTGGACCACCATTGGATTTATCCATTCAGACTCTACAATGGGTTTTATGATACCATCTTATATCATTATGTCAAGCTCTACCTTCACTTTTTCCTTGTATTTCGGATTCAATTTGTAAGGCCTCTTTCTTACTGGCTTAGAGTCTGGTTTTAATGGGATCTTCATCTTTCCCAATTCTCCATCTATTCCCTTCATCTCTGAAAAGGTTGTCGGAAAGAGATCGTAACACTCGCACAACAGGTCTGCAATCTTTTCCACAATCTCATTATTCAAATTATCACCAATAATTGTGAACTTCAGTTTCTCCTTCATGCCAATGTTCACTTTGTGCACCCTCAATGGCTTCACATATGCATTGGATTCAAGTTATGGGCCTACTACGTCGCGCTCCCCTTCATTCTCTGGTACCTATATATTTTGTGGGTCTTCTTCTTCTTGGTCTTCCTCAATACATTATAACATTCTAATAGTTCATGGACTGTCACAGACTCTCTATGGGCTCTACATTCATGTATTATTTATATCTGACCTTTTTCCATAAAAATTTGACTTCTAATGACTTGCAGAGTTTCATCTATTAAAGGTGACTCAGCTTCAAAATTAAATGTTACCTTAAAATTCTAGATGAGATATTTTGAGTGTGTTGTCCCTATGCACACTTCTAACTATATATACCAATTATGGGGAACTATCTCCAGTGTATGTATGAACTTGTGCATCCATTCCTACTTCGAAACTTGTCTCCAAGTTGTAATACATCGCGCAACATGATCCTTCGAATCACTCATCCATGTATAATTGTGCATAATTTATTTTATTCCAAATCTGATCTGCATCAACCTTTTTCAGCGTTGCCAATCCCTAATCCCTTCCTTATGTGTTGCCCACCATATCGTTGGGGTTGCTCTCAATGCAACATCTAATGTGAATAATATTTGTGTTTCGGGTATCTGTAGCTCAAATTCATTGACAAAGAATTTACATCGGTTAATCCATCAACATTTTTCATATCACATACCTCTATTCTGATCCAGCGCAAAGAGCGAGTAATGTGAGCACATCTTCTGGTCGACACTTCATGCAACCGGTGTTGCCAATGTTCAAGTCCCTCTTTTGAGTCTGATGTGCAAGATTTAATGCTTCTCCAACTAAGCACACCATCTACAGTGGGATTGACGTAGTCATCCATGTGCGTTGTCATGTTGTACAAATTAACAATGTCTTGTCTCACGGGCTCCACATACCTCCTGGCCTCCGTGGGGTCTAGTGGCACAGTGACCTTCAAGACTCCTCCTTCAAAAATAATTTCTATTTTCTTCAAGTTAATAATCCCCTTATTGTCAAATGTTGAATCCAATCCAAGCAACACTGGATACGGCTAATTGTTGTCCAAAATATCAATGACCTCAAACTCAGCTACATAGTGCACTCTATCCATGTTAACATATACTCCTACCAGTCTCTCGATCAGTATTATCTTATGTTGGTTGGCCAGCCTCAACTGAACAATTGACCAAACTAGCTTTGGCTTCCCCATCATCTCCCACATTTGTCTCGGAAGAACATTGAAATTTGATCCTAAGTCCAAGATGACATTGTCCATGTCATATTCTCCTATCTGCGCACTTAATTTAAACTCTATGTTGGTCCTCTTCTTTCTCAATACCTGGTTAATTTCTCTTTGTGTCGTGGGTACTTCTCTGTCTTGAGTACATTGATCAATCATCTCAAATAGTGCATTCAATGTTGCTTCAACCTTCATCAAATATAAACAACTCTTTAGAAATTCATTCAAGGTACTTACCTTTTCAAATTGCCTTTTTGGAATGGTGTGATCATAAACTAACGGCATATTGTATACTAGTGGTGTCTTTGACGTAGATGTTATCTAATTTGGTCCTAGTATCTCCTTCCTCGCTTGATTATATATTTCTTTCTCTTTCTGGGGATTAAATGTTGGCATAGGCTTGGTTTCTTTCCTTATACATTTTTCAACTCCCTTTCCCTTTTATGTCGCATCTAATCTAATCCTCATTCCTCTGCGCGTAACAGTTTCTATTCTGGGTTGATTGTCACGCTCCTCGGTCGCTATCATCTACAGATTTTGGTTCTAATTCCCTCTTGCCTACCACTTCGCTATAGTTGGGGACAATCTTTTGTCACATGATCTAATGTTGTGCAATATGTGCACGTCATGCAAGGATTCGAGTAGTCTCTTGCTAAATGTCCTAGTTGATTGCAGTTATAACAAATTATTGGTCCTCTGACTCCTCGGCCAAATCCTCCACTTCCTCAACCTCTATTGAATCCTCCTCATCCTCCCTAGTTGAAACCTCTTGGGGTATTGTATTGTTGAACTCCTCCTTCTGATGCGGCATTCTCTTCTTAGCTTTTGTACGCATCTGAAGAGCTCCCATTAAATCGAATGCACAACAATCTTTCTCACTGTGTCCTATCGATTTGCAAAAATTACAGAATAATTGTCTAGGTGTATTCTGGTACTTTTGCAGTAAGGAACAAGCAGTTGGATTATGCCCCTGTGTCTTACATATCTCGCAATACCCTACTCCTCATGTCAATGGGTCTGGTGCTTATGTGGCCATATACTGCGCGAATGTTGGGAATTATTCCTTTCAATGGCCTTCTGTCTTATATGTAATACACCAAATGTGTTTGCACTTTTCCTTTTCCTTCATTATTTCTGACAATTGAATCCTCAGCGCAGCCAACTGTGATTGTACATGTGCCATGCCTACACCATATTCTATAGGAGATGCTTCCAACTTCATCACGATTTATAAGGCTTCGGGTTGTGACATGAACTTTTGTTGTGTTAATGGACAACAAATGTTCGGCAATAGACCTACAATAAACCATTCTCGATGTTGCTCATCAAGAATATGAAAGGTTAATCAACCCATCAAATATTTAAATCTATGGTTGTAATCCCACGCTGTCTCATTTTGTACTTGTTTAATTTCTTTCAATTCTGTAATATATTGTGATTTGGATTTCAACTTTTGGAATTCCATTAAAAACACTTGTCTGATATCTGCCAAAGTTATTGATTGTTCGGTTGATGTAGTTGTTTGATACTTCATATACCATAGCAGTGCACGACCTCTGAATGTTGTGGATAACTATACAATCTTTGTTGCCTCATCCTAGACATTCTTTGCAGTCCATATTATGTCGCACACAAACAAGTGTTTCTCAAGGTCTTCAAATCCTACTCCCTGAAATTTAGGCATTCTCAATGTATCATCTATCCTTGCCATTGTACTCTATGAAGTACTTACCTTTGGTGATGTTGATTGACTCTGGTTCATTGAACTACTTCCATTATTCTGACTACTATTCTTACTCCCTCCACTAACTAAAATCGCTCTCAACAAAGTTCTGGTTTCTGCTTCAAATCTAGGTGACGCACATGGAGTCATGGGTTCGATGCAGATTTTGATCTGAGATGGACTTCCTTATTCTATTAGACTGTACTGAGGATCATTTTATTTCTCTTTCCTTTCTCCGTACGGTGTGATCTGAAATATTGTACAGGGGTCTCTTTTCTCAAACACTTTTTGTTTCTCTTCTCTCTCAGCCATAGTCTCCTTCTTATTGTGTCTAAACCTTTCCCACAACACAATACTCCAATCTCCCCATATAAGTCAATGGCTTCCTCTCTTGGAATCCTCAGTCCATCTATTCCTTACTCATCCTTTCTCTTTCCACTCTTAGATCATCCTCTAGTCATCCTCCAATCCCCCTATATGCACGAAGGTGCTTAACAATCAGACTCCATTTTCAATATATTCTTGTCACACAATAACATTTTTATTCAGGTAGACAGTGTGCTCTCATATATTCCGCATGGACCCTTGAAAAAATCCCTCTCTGCGACACTATAAGATTGGGTACAATCTATTATGAACTCTGTAATGTAACCCCCGATATATTATTCAACCAAAAATCCATCGCACAAGAAACCTTATTAATTATTGTATTCAATTGTCTGATCAGATCAGAGGTGAAGTATCCCGAAGCCTCAGCTAGATATCTCCCAATGTTCTCCACTATTCTTTCTAACCATTCAGTCAAAATAATCAGAAATTCACCAAAGAAAATTTAATGAATATTTGTGAATATGTACCTTTCCAACCATTGTTCATTGTTGAGTTGTGGGTTTCTATTCATTTCTTTGGAAAATTCTTGTTGCTTCCTTTCTAGCCATTTGACAATCTCCCCCTTGTTCGGCCTCCAAAACATTCCCCTCAATTACAGTTCTCAATCCTGGAAATGGAACCATTTGTTGGATTACAATGGGAAAACTTGGAGTTAATCATCAAAATACCAACAAAACCCTTAGACACCGACCCTTTGGGCATCACCCGCAGAGCAAGTGAATTATCCCCGAGGCATCTAGAGGGGTTGCAGGAACCAAGGTTCTGGAGTGATGAGGGGGAGGCATTCTTCATGTTCTTACTACTAATTACTCATGTGTAAGTAAGACATTCTTCATGTTCTTACTACTAATTACTCATGTGTGTGGTTTCCATTACTTAACAATCAATATATTCTATGTGTGGAATTCTCCTACTTAACATTCATTCAATTACTAGATATTTCAGTGTGCGACATTATAACATCGTATTTGAATAACACATTCATCATATATCATAATTGCACCATAACATTAAACATTATAAAATACAAAGACAACACATCACAACACATAGGTTTAGCGTGGTTCACCCAACTTGGGCTACGTCCACAATGATTGGCTTCTTTTATTATTCATTCATGATCTTCTTACAGTTGTGCACTACACTAAAAAAATATGCAACAGTAACATTACCCAAACTTGTCTAGCCGTTCTGCTGCAATGCGAGCTTCACTCCTCAATAATACCTCAAACGTCTTCCTTCGCTCGACTCAACTTACCCAAAAAGCACTAAGAACTCCTCACATGTCAAACCCTCCAAAAACTTCGCAACTCCTCTACCCAAAAACCCATTACATAATTATACATAAAAATAGGGCTAAGCCCGTTACAAAGTGGACAAAATGTCTCAAAAACTCAATGGTCTATAACCATTTTCCACCTTTTGCGCGCAACTTTTTCGCACTTCCTCTTATCACGCACTTTGACTCCTTAAATTTCACTGTCGTTGCGTGCTCTAGTCCAACTTCTAACTGTCTTTTCTTCTTTGATTTATTCTAGAGCAGATCCCAAAACTTATCTAAAATGTTTATCCAAAAATGTATACACACACACAACTATATATATGTTGGCCCTTGACCAAGTTCTGAGGATCCTTGGTCATGTTTGAACTATTTTTGGGACTTTGACAGGTTGTCGAAGCTGGAGCGCAAGTCGAAGCAGAGATCGCGGGATCTCAGCCCCTTTTTAGGGATTTTTGGGTTTTGGGCTATGTAACGGGTATGGGAATGTCGGCCCATGGGTTTGCCAATGTTTAGGCCCTTTTTGTAATATACAAATAGATGTCTAGGTGATGTAAGAAGGAGGTATGTATAGGATGATATAGGCATCTATGTGATAAGGTGTTAAGTGCAAGTGATAGTTGTATATGCTTTGTGCATGATGTGTGAGACTTGCAAGGCTAAGTGAAAGTGACTGTAAGAGATTGAGTAGAAGCTTTGTGTTGTAACCTAACTCGGGGAAGGAGGATCTGGTGAGGTGCACACGGATCTCTTGTCCTATGCATAGTAGGATATTTTGGCTTTGTGCATGTAGAATATTGACAAAAGATAATAAAGAAGAAGAAGAGTCGGTGAATGTAGCCCCAGGCAGGAGGTGAACCACGTATATCCTGTGTTGTGGTTGCTTTATGCTTTATGGTTGTTCTCTTGTTTATGTGATTAAATGCTTAGTGCACTGATATATGCTTAGAACAATCTAATATGATAGCTTAGTGCTAAATAATGTGAATGAATGCTAGATCTAATCTATGTTGATGTGCTTAGTGCTCGAATATATTGGATCTGTGTGAATACTGCGATGCTCTATAATTAGGGTTTTATCTGCGAAGTAGATATTGGTTAAATACTAATGAACTGTAACTGCTAAGTGCCCTGTAAAGGTGTTGTAATCACAGATTTGTGTCCCATCTAAGGTTGCAGACATCTGAGTCCTGCAACCACCCCTGTCTCTACCTTGGGTGAGACTTCATCTGCTTCGCAGGTGTTGCCGAAAGGGTGGGTAGTTAGGGTTTTGTTGGTGCGCTCTTAAGCGTTGAACCTTGGGTCTGCCCCTGTGCCAACAAATGGTTCAATAGTGGCAATCAAACGCAGTATTACATACATACTATGTGTAGTTGAAGAGGGCCATTGAAGTTGTTCCTCGCATGACACCAAACACCCTGCATCGGTTCAGACCTCTCATGAAGTTTCACGCAGATCAGCACTTCATTTATATCATTGTGTGAGTAGATGTGCATAAAGAAGCACTTTAGTCATACTCTAAGCTCATAGAGGAGGACATCGAGGAGATAACCAAGGAATGGTCTACAGAGCTACTGATCCATGTTGACCCTGCATAAATGTCTGATCCCAAACTAATCGATAGCTTGGAGGCCACTCACAAGGAACACGACACACTCGGAACCAGCAAAAGGAAGAAGACCGAAGAAGTACAAAACCTGAGCAACATTGATGCAGGAGCATCTCTCGAGACAAGCGAGCTAGCGCGGAATGCAAGTGGACAGCTGGGCACACACCAGTACAAGTTTTAAATTTTTCATTGAAGTTGATGCGCCAAATATATAAATGAGATCATTTAATGAAGGCACCTTGGTATAATGTAATCAGACCTTGAGCGCCCCACTCTCATCTGAAGTAGATGGAGGCATTTATAGTAGTAAATATAGGTAGATAGAATTTAATATTAGATTAGACAGTTTTAGAAGAAAGGGGGAAACCGGATATAGACACCCTCATTGTGTATTGTAACATAATTCTGGATAGCTAGAAGAATTCTAAGCATTAGGGCATTGAGAAGAGAAGTAGAGAGTTGTGCAGAAACACCCATGTATAGTTATTTGGATTAATAGAAGAGTTTAATTCAAATTCATGGAGTTGTGTCTGTTTTCTGTGTATGTATGTTGAATGCTATGCTCATGAGTATTTTCTTCCTGTTATGCATTTGCTATTATGTTGTGTCTATGATTTCATGTGTTGAGATTGAAGTCTGAAAGGAAGTAGAGGGAATGAGTTTCAATTGTTTCTCTATCTGAGCAAGGATTCCTGCAAGGAGTGCAGTTGAAGTCATCCGCAAGGAGTGCATTGACAGAAGGCTTGGATAGTCTAACTCTTGTTCTCATTCACCCAGAAGAGAAATTGGGTTATATGAGCCGTGCAAGGAGTGTGTAGGCTAAGGAGAGTCTCAATCGTGAAACTGAGCGAAGTCTCGAAGGACTACTGTTGCAGGTGTGCATAGAGTCAAAAGAATACAACACTTGGAGGCGTTTGATAACAGTTGCAAGGAGTGTGTACAAGGACCCTCTTTGAAGTTGAAAGCGTGATAAAGCTCAGGAAGGATAAGGCTTTCGAGCTTGTCGAAGAGAAGCACTGTAAGATTCGTGTTGTGGAGTGTTTAAGACATGCGTTGCACATTTTCACCGCAGGAGGACAAGTTCTGTGGAGGAATACTTGGACCTTCTCAAGGAATCGCCAAAGGGAGGAAATTGACGGTCAGGATCTTGTGGAGAGGATTTGTGAAATCCCGTCAACCGTTGGATCTGCCAAAGAAGAAAGGAGGTTAAGGTTGCATTCGGAGTTCAAGCTACAGGAGTCGTAAATTGTGGGATTGTTGGCCAGTTTCCCATCATCCGTCGGATCTGACAGGAGTTGTACGAGGGTTACCATCAGGATTCGAAGGATCGGTAGTCCTGTGGTCGAACATTTTTCGACATTTGAAACCCCGAAGTCCCGGAAAGATCTAGGTCGTCCGTCATTTGGACACGTGGCGGAGATCGAGGCGTCAGGAGTCCGGGAAATTAGGAGTCCCATGGATAGGAGGTCGGGGAGGTCCATAGTGAAAACCCCGGCATAATTTGAGCCATCCGTTCGAAAAGACAGGTGTCAGGAATCCAAAGAGAGTCGGGATATTCAGCATCGGGAAATTGGAGTTCCTGAGGAAAAGAAATTTGGGACATCACAAGTCTCGAAACCCCGAAGAAATCGAGATCGTCTATCAGAGAGGACGCGTGGAAGAAATCGGAACCATCGGGGAAAGTTCCGACAAGGGGGACGTCCATCGGTGTTTGGTTCATCGGGATATCGGGGATCCTGGTGACGAAGTGTTTACGCCTTTTGAAATCGTGAACCGTGAAACCCCGATGAGGAGGAAGGCATCACCGTGTGGCCAGCTGTCAGTACGTCGGAAAGGAGGGAAGCGCCATTGAGGTAGCCAGCTGTTAGTATAGCGGCGAATCGGGATTCGGGGAATCGGAAATCCCGTGGGCCAGTGTTTTTTTTTAACATTCGAAACCCCGTAGCCCCGACAAGGGATAATACTGTGGTCAGGGGGGAGATTCATATGAGTCAGGAGCCTAGCCATGAGAGCTAGTGCGTAAAGAGCGCTTCGGGATTCGAGGAGTCGCGAGTCCTAAGGACAATCGTATTTTGACATCGGAAAGTCTGAAACTCCGATGAGGAATATGACTGCAATCATATAAGGAGAGGTCACGTGGATCAAGTGCTTAGCCTAGAGGGCTAACGAGAATTTGAGCGCATCAGGAATTTGAAGTCAGAAACCCCGACGTGAATGAATATAAGGATACGGTCTTATAAGAAAGGGTCGTGTGGAATGAAGGCTTGGCCAGGAGGGGCTAAGACAACAAAGGAGCATATCGGGGATCGGCAAACCAAATTGGTTGGACATTTCAAGTGTCAAAATCCCGATTGGAGGAACCTCGATCACAAAGGATAAGGCCAGTGTTGATTTCCCGATAGAACAAAGGGAGATCTCATGAAGAATTTTCTATGGGAGGAAAATTTCCCGATAGGGAAATAGAAGAACCTTTCAGTTCTTCGGGCCGAGGAAGGGAGAAAGATCTTGTGAGTGGACGTGCCTGGCGGTGCGCCTGCGTCAAACACATCAAATGAAATTGCTTCAGTATCACCTGGACAAGGAGGTGATGATGAAGTAGATAGAGAAGAGACCAATGGCAAAGAAGGTCAGCAGAAGCAAGGTGAAGTGACATCGCCTAGGGATCATGTTGATGAGGATAATCCCTTGAAGAAAAGAAAGGTTTCCCCCATTAAACCTACCTCATGGAAGAATTCAAGAGCATGCAAAACCACGATGCGAACCATACTCACGGTCGATGACTTCGACTTCATCATCATCGTTGTAGCAGATGCCTCACAGGACGTCTTGCAGAAACACAAAGTCAAGCAAGAAGAGATCTAAAATAGAATTGAGGTTGAACTGAGAGGGGTACAACAGGCCTTTCAATCCAATTGCACAGTATCCATTGCGCCGCCTCCATCAAAAGCACTGGAGTTGGGAAATGAGCCTACCCAACTCTGTAGACTAGTTGGTGCGACCGAAGCTCGCCTTCATCGCACACAGGAAGAAACATAACAGGCCACAGAGGCCCTAAAGCAAGTGCAAACAGTAGTCATAGAGCAACGCCGAGTTGCACAATGGTAAAAGGTTGCTCTCCAAACAAAGTCTGAAGAGGAGAAAGCACAAATCCAGCAAGACAAAGAGCAGTTTCTTGCAGAACAACTCGGATTCAGAGAAGTAGTCAACATAGCACTTTGCTTTGTGACAGGATTAGAGCAAAAAGCAGAAGAACCAGTAGAGCATCAAGTAGTGCAGCTTGCGAAAGTTATCCAGCAGCTTCAATAGAGAATCGCAGATCTAGAGCTACGAACAGTGCCCAACACTCTGCAAGATATACGAGATCAAAGATAAGCAATTGCTCGAAGCACAGTTGAGAGAATCAAGACCCTCACCATGGAATGTAAATAGCTAAGTGATTGCAGTGCCCAGACTTATGAGCGACTCACTGAGGCTCCTGAATTGAAGGCACTGGAGTCATAGCTCCAGGAGGAAAAGCATCAAGCAGAAATAGTACAAGTGCAGTTAAATCCCCTATCAGCAGTCAAGAGGATGAAGCGATCCCAGGAACAGTGCACTGCTCAATAGCAGGTCCACGCCATTTAGAGAAAAGTCATGGAAGTGACTCAGAGGCTCCAACCAATACAGAACGAGGCTCCAACCAATACAGGACGAGGCTTGTCAACTGTTTGCGAAGATTGAAGGCCGAGGAGAAGAACTGGAGAAAGTCGTCACTACAGCTGAACAGTGTTTGGAAGGACCTGTCAACGAAGTAGTTATCCAAGAGTTCGTCGAGTAGGAGGCCTTGGCGCAGCAACAAGTCGAAGCAGCTCGAGCCAAGCTCGAGGATTTTGAAGCAGATCTACCTAGATCAGAGTGACTCGGGATGCATCATGGGTGAGTGTTGGGGACATGTTGGCCCTTGACCAAGTTTTGAGGATCCTTGGTCATGTTTGGCCTATTTTTGGGACTTTGGCAAGCTATCGAAGGCGGAGAGCAAGTCGAAGCGGAGATCGCGGGATCTCGGCCCCTTTTTTGGGTTTTTTGGGTTTCGGGCTATGTAACAGGTATGGGAATGTCGGCCCATGGGTTTGCCCATGTTTAGGCCCTTTTTGTAATATATAAATAGATGTTTAGGCGATGTAAGAAGGAGGTGTGTATAAGACGATATAGGCATCTGTGTGATGAGGTGCTAAGTGCAAGTGATAGTTGTATATGCTCTATGAATGTTGTGTGAGACTTGCAAGGCTAAGTGCAAGTGATTATAAGAGATTGAGTAGAAGCTTTGTGTTGTAACCTAACTCGGGGAAGGAGGATCTGGCGAGGTGCGCGTGGATCTCTTGTCCTATGTGTAGTAGGATCTTGTGGCTCTGTGCATGTAGAATATTGACATAAGATAATAAAGAAGATGAAGAGTTGGTGGACATAGCCCCAGGTAGGGGGTGAACCACGTATATACTGTGTTGTGGTTGCTTTGTGCTTTATGGTTGTTCTCTTGTTTATGTGGTTAAATGCTTAGTGCACTAATATATGCTTAGAAGAATCTAATATGATAGCTTAGTGTTGAATAATGTGAATTAATGCTAGATATAATCTATGTTGATGTGCTTAGTGCTTGAATATATTGGATCTGTGTGAATATTGTGATGCTCTGTAATTAGGGTTTTATCTATGAAGTAGATATTGGTTAAATACTGATGAATTGTAACTGTTAAGTGCCTAAGTACCCTGTAAAGGTGTTGTAATCACATATTTGTGTCCCAACTAATGTTGCAGACATCTGAGTCCTACAACCACCCTTGCCTCTACCTCGACTGAGACTTCATCTGTTTTGCAGGTGTTGCCGAAAGGGTCGGTAGTTAGGGTTTTGTTGGTGTGCTCTTGAGCGTTGAACCCTGGGTCTTCCCTTGTGCCAACAATACACACACACACACATTGTTGGATAGGTATTTTGGATAAGTTTTGTTAAGTTTTGAGATTTGTGTTTGAATAAATCAAATAATTAAAGGCAATTAAAAGTTGGACCAGAACCCGCAATGAAAGTGGACTTTGAGTCAAAGCGCGCGATAGGAGGAAGCGCGACAGAGCGGCATGCACCAGGTGGAAAACAGTTATAGACCGTTGGGTTTTTGAGACATTTTGTCCACTTTGTAATGGGCTTAGTCCTATATATATGTGTGTGTGTGTGTGTGTGTGTGTGTGTGTGTGTGAATACACACACACACACACACACACACACACATTGTTGGATAGGCATTTTGGATAAGTTTTGTTAAGTTTTGGGATTTGCGCTAAAATAAGTCAAAGAAGAAAAGGCAGTTACAAGTTGGATCAGAGCGCGCGACGCGAATGGACTTTAAGTAAGCAAAGATTTCGATAGGAGGAAGCGCGAAGGAACAACACGCAAAATACGAAAAATAATTATATATATATATTGCAAAGACAACACATCACAACATTATATGTGTGTGTGTGTGTGTATATATCTGTGTGTGTGTGTGTGTGTGTGTGTGTAGACACACACACACACACACACACACACATAT
>ML782694.1:61661-110612 GCA_009831015.1 Picea engelmannii | reverse complement strand
ATATATGTATGTATGTATGTATGTATATATGTGTGTGTATATATATAAACATTATAAAATGAAAGACAATGCATCACAACATTATATATATATGCATGGAGATGATGATAGGATCTTACTGCATGTGGTTTTGGGAGGATCATACAGTCTTCTGCTATCGGTTGGGTCGAGGAGGAAGAATTACTCAACTACACTATGGATCTGTTAGAAGGGGTGGATATATAGGGATCGCTAGCTAGCACTCTTGCAAACCCTAAGCCGGACAATTTATATGGAAGACTTGTTAGTGGGAATGTTTTGTTGGGAGGATTAGGCTCCTCACAAGGGCATATATATATATATATAGAGAGAGAGAGAGAGATGATGATAGGATCTTACTGCAGGTGGTTTTGGGAGGATCATACAGTCTTCTGCTATCGGTTGGGTCGAGGAGGAAGAATAACTCGACTACACTATGGATCTATTAGAAGGGGTGGATATATAGGGATCGTCAGCTAGCACTCTTGCAAACCCTAAGCCGGACAATTTATATGGTAGACTCGTTAGTGGGAATGTTTTGTTGGGAGGATTAGGCTCCTCACCAGGGCAGTTGTTAGGTTCCCCTTTTTCCTTTGGGATCTACTCGTAGTTTTCCTCTCATGTGAAGATGGACGGTTTTTTTAGTCTGAATCAATTATTGGAGTCATCACAGGTGGCGTTGGGACCTTTCCAGACCTACCCACTCTCCTCATGGGTAGACTCATCTATGGAAGAAGAGGTTTGGACTCTGGGTCAGCAAATCCAAAGAGATCTGGGGGTTTTGCAACAAGGTGGAGTATCAAACACTTTTTATTCTGAGGAAATTCCCCTTGCAGGGATCCCTTCTTTGAATATTTTGGATTTTTTATGTAACACGTCATGGGGTCTTTCGAATACTTTTATGATAGTGAAATTCTCAGACACACTACCAGTGCATACTCAACCCTATGTTTCACCTTCTACTAAGGTTGAGTCAAGGTTTTGATGCAAGAGCATCACCCTCAATGTTCAAAAATGCCAAATGGAGGACAACTCAGCACCCAGCGCAATGCATTCAGAGCTGGTTTGGATTCCAAGGAGGGCACGTCACCTTAAATTTTAAAAACCTTTGTAATTAAAGACACTTTAATATTTTTAGTCAAGAACCATTGTATGCGCTCTAGATTATTGTAATAGTCTTAATTACCTGTAGGATTGTACAGATCTTGAGCATAGACTCATATCTGGGTTGTAATTATCCATTTATTGTAATAGCCTTAGTAGGAGAATGCTTTAATTGTGAAATGATAGCACTAGGATAGTCTGGAGGGGAGGCTCGAGAAGCCCCCTCCTATATAAATGTATGTAATATATGCCCAAAAGAGGTTGTTGAAGTTTATTTTCTATTTCGTTGAAGAAGAGAAGTTGAGAGCTGCAAGAACTCTTTGTAAATGTTTTGCTTAAGGATTATAATAGAGGAGGATTGCTTTCAAACTCTGAGTTTGCATATCTATGAGTTAATTGGGTAATGTTGTGTTATTTTCTTTTTGTGTTTTATATTCATGTGTGTACATTTCATGATTTAATGAATGAACCTATGATGTTTTATAAGCTTCAATTGTTTCTCTTCTGAAAACCCTGGTGCAAGGAGTGCTCAGTGGCCACGCAAGGAGTGTGAAGGCAGAGTCGTGTTTAGACTAAATAGCTCAGGAAAGATAGAGTAAATTGTACAGAATGAGTGCAAGGAGTGCACATATACTCGCTTGAGTATAAAATCTCAAAGCATACCCATGCAAACTGTGCACAGGGCCAATACTTAGTAAAGTATTGAAAGAATTTCAAGGTGAGCAAGTGCAAGGAGTGCACGGGAGATTTTTCAGTTTCAAGCTTAGGAGAAGTAGTGCAAAGCGTGCGCTCAAGCCTAATTCCTTTGAAGTTAGAAAAGCTCAGGAAGGATAGCAAGATTTAGTTCTCAAAAGGAAGAATTCATTTTGTTTGGAGGAAGAGCGGACGAGATCCATTTGGAGGGAGCCAAGATTTTTCATAACCCTCAGATCTGTAAAAGGTGCATGTTTGATAACCCTTCAAGTCCTTCGGACTTCGTGAGTTTGGAATTTTTGGGGTAAGTGTTGTAGAGGAGACAAATTTCCTGAATTCCCAGGATCTGAAGTTGATCTGTACTATTGGAAGAGGAGAACACGTGTTCTCAGATCAAATGTAGTTCGTAAGTCTGGCTATATGACAGATTTAAGGTGTTGTCACAAGAGCGTGCAAGTTTCCCGAATCTCTAAAGGCCAGAGTAAATCTTGGTCATTGGCGCCAGGAGTACGTGGCAACATATAAAGTGTAGTTCAGTGATCCAGAAGATCTGGGGTGTGTTACATTTTGGTTCGAAAACTCCCGAAGCCCGAAAGGCTAGAAAAAATCCTGGTCATTGGCACTAGAGCCATCTGTCAGAAGATTGCTAGTAGTTCAAGAAACCGGTAGTCTAGGAGAATGAAGGTATAAGGTGTTTTAGTTCGAGAACTCTCAAAGGCACGAAGGCCAAAGCAGATCCCGACCATCTGTTGGTGTGGGCGCATGGACCGTTGATTGAGACCCCTTCGCGAGTTCGCTAGTTCGACACTTCAGAGGATTTGGAGAGTTATGTCGTGAAAAGATCTGAATCCCAGAGCGCAGAGTAAACAGGGACCGTCGATCTGAGGTAAGTGTCAGTCGTATGATCTTCTAGTTTGGTTGTTCATGAATTCAGCGTTCCGAAAGATTGTTGTGTAATGTAGTTGGAATTCCCAAAGCCTGGAGCTATGAAGTGGTAGATTTCCTACTATTTAAGATATTTAGTCCACGAATTTGGCCCAAGGTCACGTGGATTTATCCACTGACGAGACAATACCCTCGCAGACATGAATTCGAGCGCGGGGAAAAAGAACAAGGCTTGTGGTATATGATTTTGAGGGTTCAGAAGGAGCATGAGAGTTAATTCAGCTCTTCAGTGTGAACGATCCTTAGACCGGGAGGTTGTGCAATACCCTAAGAGTAGTGGGGGTTTGCATCAAGTGGTATTAGAGCCCGAATTAATCTCTGTGTGAAAGAAAACTTGGAACCATGCCGCCAAGAAGACACAAAGAAAGACCGGTAGTTAATGTAGCCATGCAAGAGGAGATGAGACAACTTTGTGCAAGGTTGGATGCCATGGAGACATCACAAAGAAGAGCACCCAATGATGGTGACTTCAATGAAAGTGAAAATGAATATGTCGAGGCAAAAGAAGTTGCAGGAGAACAAGCAGTAGAGGAACGACTGATGAGAGTTGTTGGCAAGCTAGGAACCAGCACCAAGATAGAAGTCTCGATGTATGAAGGTAATTTAAATGTAGAAGAATTTCTTGACTGGGTAAGTGCTTTATATAAGTACTTTGATTATGAGGAGATTGATGATGAGAAGAAGGTAAAGCATGTCGTGACCAAATTGAAGGGACATGCAGCATTATGGTGGGACAAATTGCAAGCTAACAGAAGATGCAAAGGTAAGTCAAAAATCAAGAATTGGAATAGAATGGTAGCTAAATTGAAGGCTAAATTCATACCCAAGGATTACCACTTAAATTTGTTCAGAAAGCTATAGAATCTGAGACAAAAAGGTTTGTAAGTGAAATATTACACCGAAGAGTTTTACAAATTGAACATAAGAGTAGGAAATAGGGAGAATGATGAAGAGAAAGTTGACAGGTACATTAATGGCTTGAGATATGAAATCTAGGATGAGATTAGCATGATGACAATGAGAATTGTGGAAGATGCTTATCATGTAGCCCTAAAAGTAGAGGAAAAGTTAGAAAGGAAGCAGAGTTAGAGAAACAAAGGAAATAATCCTAGCAGAGGAGAAAGAACCACCATAGAGAAGTTCCAGAAGGAAGGATAAGAAACAGGTAGCTCTAACAACCAGATAACTAGAGGAGAAATATCTAGAGGAGGACACTATGGAGGAAGAAACTATTTTCCCAGAGGAAGAGGAAGAGGTAAAAGAGGAGAAGTGAAGTGTTATGCATGTGAAAAAACAGGACATATGTCTTGGGAATATCCTAAGAGAAAAAAAAAATGCAGGAGGTGGAGAAGCTCACATTTTTTAAGCATAGCAGAGGGATGTGGAGACAAAGATGGAAGCAGAAGCAACGAAAGAAGGAAGATCACTCATTATGAGGAAAGATCTCGTAAATCCATAGAAAGAGGTACGAGAACCAGTCCAAAAGAACATCTTGTTCAGAACTGCTTGCAAGACCAGAGATAGGGCATGCAAGGTGATCGTAGATAGTGGAAGTATTGATAAATTGGTATCTATGAAAATGGTGGAAAATATAAATTTGGAGATGACTGCACATCCAAATTCATATAGGGTGGCATGGTTGCAGAAAGGACATCAAGTCATGGTAAGTAAACAGTGTAAATTTGAACTTAACATTGGTGGTTATAAAGATGAGGTTTTATGCGATGTCATACCTATGGATGTTTGTCATGTTCTGTTAGGGAGACCTTGGAAATATGACAGGAATTTCATACATGATGGGATGAAGAACACTTATACCCTTGAGAAAAATGGGTGTAAGCATATGTTGTTGCCGATAGAAGATAAAGGAGTTAAAGAGGAAGCTAGTTCAGGTATACTTCTCATGAGTGGTAAGGAACCTTTGAAGGAAGAAGAATATCCCCAGTGTTGCAGTCTTAGGATAGGATATAATGGTATATCTCTTAGAACGAGTTTCATAGGTGCTCATACTTGTGAGGAAGTGGTTCAGGAGGCATCCAGGGAAGAGGCCAAGGAACCAAAGGTTTTTAAAACTAACAGTTTGTGTGTGGTAGCTGGTGCAACATAAAGATGGCCAATTGAGACTGTCAAAGAGAAGGAGAATGGACAGGAGCCAAGTTGTGTTCAAAAGGAAGAGAAGGAAGAGGAGGCCCACGTAGTTGTGAGAAAGAGAAATTCCCAAGAGAATCATTCAGATTCGATACTCAATCAATGGGAGAAAGAGTTAGAAATGCTGGAGAATTGGTTAAATCATCCAAAGATGGAGGAAGACTACCAAAGGAATGAAATCATGAAGGATAGTAAGGGGAACCTTCAGGAAAGTAAAATTTCTGAAAACATAAATAATAAAGAGAAGCGACCAATGGGTAGCAGCAGCAAGAACCTGCAACAAGGCGATTCTCAGGAGAGTAAGAGAGAGTTGTAGCAAAAGATTTAGCCATGGGATAGGATGGACAAGGAGACTATGGAGTTGAGAGGGTTGGTAGAAAGATCATCCAAAGAGACAAGAGAAGACTACAGTGGTAAGATAGGTGGAACCCTGCAATTTATGATTTGGAGACCAAAAGAAAATCTTGTAGTAGCAGAAGAACAACAACAACAACAAAAGCAGCAAGGAAGAGAAGCAGGTGGACATCTCCAAGTTAAAGTTTGGGACCCTGGAGGATCTCAACCGTAGCAACAATAGAGCCATGAGCAGCAGCTCATGATTTTTCTCAGAAGAGGAGTATGATGCAGGAGCATCACCCTCATTGTTCAAAAAGGCCAAGTGGACGACAAATCATCACCCAACGCAGCGCATTCAGAGCTGTTTTGGATTCCAATGAGGGTGTGTCACCTTAAATTTTAAAAACCTTTGTAATTAAAGGCCCTTTAATATTTTGAGGCAAGATCCATTGTATGTGCTCCAGATTATTGTAATATTCTTAATTAATTGTAGGATTGTGCAGACCTTGAGCATCGACTCATATCTCGGTTGTAATTATCCATTTATTGTAATAGGCTTAGTAGGAGAATTCTTTATTGTGTAATGATAGCACTATGATAGTCTGGAGGGAAGGCTCGAGAAGCCCCCTCATGTATAAATGTATGTAATCTATGCCCAAAAGAGGTTGTTGAAGCTTATTTGATATTTTGTTGAAGAAGAGAAGTTGAGAGCTACAAGAACTCTTTGTAATTTTTTTGTTGAAGGAATATAATAGAGGAGGAATGCTTTCAAACTATGAGTTTGCATATCTATGAGTTAATTAGGTAATGTTGTGTTATTTTCTTTCTGTGTTTTATATGCATGTGTGTACATTTCATGATTGAATGAATGAACCTGTGATGTTTTATAAGTTTCAATTGTTTCTCTTATGAAAACCTTGGTGCAAGGAGTGCACAGTGGCCATGCAAGGAGTGTGAAGGTAGAGTCATGTTCAGACTCAATAGCTCAGGAGAGATAGAGTAAATTTTACAGAGTGAGTGTAAGGAGTGCACGTATACTTTCTTGAGTATAAAATCTCTAAGAAGACTCATGCAAGGCATGCAAAGAGCCAACACTTAGTAAAGTATTGAAATAATTTCAAGGTGAGCGAGTGCAAGGAGTGCGCGAGAGATTTTTCTAAGTCTCAAGCTCGAGAGAAGTAGCACAAAGCGTGCGCTCAAGCCTAAGTCCTTTGAATTTAGAAAATCTCAGGAAGGATAACAAGATTTAGTTCTCAAAAGGAATAATTCCTTTTATTTGGAGGACGAGTGGACAAGATCCATTCGGAGGGAGCCAAGATTTTTTGTGACCGTCAGATCTGGAAAAGGTGCACGGGTGATAACCCTTGAAGTCCTTCGGACTTAGCGAGTTCGGAATTTTTGGGTAAGTGTTGTAGAGGAGACAAATTTCCCGAAAACTCAAGATCCAAAGTTGATCCGGACCGTTGGAAATGGAGAACATGTGTCTACATATAAAATGTAGTTTAGAAGTCTAGATATCTGGTATATTTAAGGTGTTGTCGCAAGAGCGTGCAAGTTTCCCGAAGCTCCTAAGGTCGGAATAAATCTTGGTCGTTGGCTCCAAGAGTACGTGGAAAAAAATTGAGCGTAGTTCGGAGTTCGACGCTCTGGAATATCTAGGGTGTGTTACGATTTGGTTCGAAAACAATCGAAGCCCTGAAGTCCAGAAAAAATCCTGGTAGTTGGCACCAGAGCCATGTGTCAAAATATTTCTAGTAGTTCGGAAAACTGGTAGTCTAGGAGAATGAAGGTATAAGGTGTTTTGGTTTGAGAACTCCCGAAGGCACAAAGGTCAGAGTAGATCTCGATCGTCCATTGGTGTGGGTGCATGGACCGTTGATTGAGGCCCCTTCGCGAGTTCACTAGTTCGGCACTACAGAGGATTTGGAGAGTTGTGTCGTGAAAATATCTAAAGCCCAGAGCACAGAGTAAACAGGGACTGTCGATCTGAGGTAAGTGTCAGTGGTCCTATATGTTAGTTTGATTGTTCACGAATTTGATGTTCAGGAAGACTAGTGTGTAATGTAGTTGGAATTCCCGAAGCCCGGAGCTCCGAAGTGGCGAAGTTCCTAATGTTTAATATATTTATAACATTGATTTGGCCCGAGATCAAGTGGATTTCTTCGCTAACGTGAAAAGACCCTCGCAGACATGAATTCGAGCGTGGGGAAAAATAAAAAGGCCTATGGTATATGATTTTGAGGGTTCAGCAAGAGCCCGAGAGCTAATTCAGGTCCTCATTGTGAATGATCCTTAGACCGGGAGGTCCTGCGAACCCCTGCGAGTGGTGGGGGTTTGCATCAGGTTTTCTCTCATGTCTTCAAGGGATTTATCCTCTCCTAGGGTCGTGAATCATATGGGTTCCCTCGTTCCTCTAGTAAGCTTGTGCGAGAGGAAAATCAAGAATTCAAACCTAAAAAGGGGACATGCTAGATTGGTTTTGAGAGAGGATATTTGTATGAACCAAGTTGTGGATATAATAGCTATGAAGATGGTGGATAACACAAGGGAAGGAGGTTCAATGCAAAAACCCTAAAGGAATGGGAAGCCTCTTCTTGGGCGGGTGTTTTAGGCTATGTGTCGGCGGTAAATATTTTGGCAAGGGGTTGGTTTGTTTTCAAATTTATAAAAGCAGAAGATGCCCTTTGGGCCCTTAAGTCCCGATGGAGTGTAGACTCAACCCCAATTTTCTTCAAGCTCTGGACTCCTCTTTTTTATTCCAGACAGGAATGTCTTGATGTGGTTACCCATTTGAGTACATCTACTTTTCCTTCCTTTGGAGTTATGGACGAAGGAGATTTTCAAACTCATTGGGAATACCCTTGGAACTTTCTGGATGTCGACATGTACTTCCTGGACACTAATGAATATGTGATGGCTCACATATTGGTGAAAATAAACTTGTGGGAAGGGTTGGCAGAAGACATTGAGTTGGTTGTAGGAGGAAAAGCTTTCAAACAATGGTTGGACTATGAGGGTGTGCCTTTTAGATGCAGAAGGTGCCACAAGCAAGGGCATGTGGTGAGCCAATTCTCATTTCCTTTCAGACCCAGAAAGCATAAGCATCCTCCATCGTTGTTCGATGTAGAGAGGGAATCTCTACGACCTCCTGGGGCAAATTCTAGCTCTATTCTGAGGATACGAGAGGAGATCATCAAGCCTCAGAAGAGACCTTTTTGTGGGCGAACCAGCTCAACATTATAAGTTCAATATGAATCTTCAACAGTGATGGCGATGCTAGATAAAGGAGCCCCTAGTCCTTCTAATATCCCCATTGTCAAGGGGGCACAGATTGGTCAAGTTATCTCCCTTAAGGGAACATCTTTTTTGTTCCCTCAATCCATTAATATTTTGATTAACTCTCTTTATTTTCTGGGAAAGGATTGGAATGGACTTTTATTTTTATCATCCTTTCCCTCCCTTTCCCCTTGCCCCAAGTATCTCCCCCTTCCTTTTCCCCCTCCTATAGGTTTCCAACTTTCATCTCATTCTGAGATCTCTATGACATTTGAGGATCACTCTTCACCTCCCCCTCTTTCTGGTCTGGATAAGGTGTCAGCCCTCGAATCTTCATCCTTTCCTCCCATGAATGAAGACTCAAAGTCCTCTTTAGATTCATAGGAGAAGGAAATTGTTTATAACCTCAAGAACAGGTAGGTTCTAGGGTCTTTGGGAATGAAAAACATGGGCTTGGGGTTGAACCCTAGGTGTTCTTTGGGATCCAAAGGTAGGGAAAGGAAGTATTTTCTTTCTAAAGCACAGAACAGAGCTATGGTGGATGTAGCAGCGGGAAAACAACAATATATATATGGGTCACTTAGAGAAAGGAAACCCCATTCGGGGTTCCACCATGAAATTGATTTCTCTAAACTACCAAGATGTGGCAGGCCCTCTTAAAAAGATGCCTTAAAAAGGTTGGTGTCTTCACACCAACCAGACATTCTTTTACTTCAGGAAATGATGGGGGATTGTGAAGTTGTTTCCAAGATGCTAGAGTCTTTACTTCCCCATTGGGGTTGTTTTGGTCTAGATTCAAAAGAAAGATTGGGAGGAGTGGATGGAGTAGAGTAAAGATTAATCTACTTAGCTCTTAGGGTGTAGAGTCTTGCATAGGTGCATATTTTATTGTGCAGATATGGGTAGAATTTTATCAATCCTAAATAGTTATGGACCTTTCTAGGATAGTGCCCCCTTCTGGGAGGCTCTCTCCAAAAAGTCTTTCTTCAAAAAGGATAATTTGATCATAGGAGGTGATCTCAACTTCTCTCTTGGGGTAGCTGAGGTTTGGGGGGCCAGGCCACGTGCTGACCCACTTTCCGATTTTTTCCATCACCTTATTTCAGAAGCTGGATTGTCGGATCTAGCCCCAATCAAGTTATCAGCAACATGGAGGAATAAGAGGACTGGGGAAGATCGAATAGCAAAGAGAATAGATAATTTTCTGGTTGCGGACCCTCTTCTAAACCAACCTTGGAATATTCGGCAGTAGATTGGGTCTGGTGGAGATTCTGACCACTCCCCCATTTTTCTTGAAATATTAGGAGGTGTAATTAAAACCCCAAGCCCTTTCGAATATAATCCTTCATGGGATTTGGAGGAGAGTTTTCATAACTTGGTCAAGGAAGGCTGGGAGCAATGGCAGGAGGGTGGGGAAGTAGTTGCAGAAGTACATTTTTCTTCTAACCTCAAGAGGGTCAAATAGAGGGTGATCATATGGGAAAAAGGATAAAAGAGCCAGAGATGATAGAGATATCAAAGAAACTAAGGAGGCAATTCAAGATTTTTATGAATCTGAGGGTGAAGGCTTTACAACTCCAGATTCAAAAGAGGCCCTCGTGGTTCTAGAAAAGAAAAAAAGACAACTTTTAAAGCATCAGGAGGAGATGTGGCGGCAAAAAAGTAGAGCTATGTTGCTCAACAGTGGGGATGAAAACACAAAATTCTTCTAGGATTTTGCAAACAAACAGAAGATCAGGAATACCATTTGGAAACTATTAGACTCCTCAGGAAGAGAGGTATCCTCTTTCAAGGACCTGGCCCAGCTGGGAAAGAGTCATTTTCAAAATCTGTTCAAAGACTCAAATCACACCAATATGGTAGAGATTTTATATCTTGCCCTCCTCTTCCCCAGATTTGTAGAGGAGGAAGACAATAGGAAAATTATGGAAGAAGTTACGGAGGATGAGTTAAAAGTGGTCCTACATAGTTTCTAGAAAAATAAAAGTCAAGGGCTAGATGGATGGACTATTGAATTCTATTTGGATTTTATCGATACAATTGGGAAGGATTGTTGGCAGTGATAGAAGAAGTTTGCAAAAAAGGCCATATGCATGATCCATTAAACTCAACTTTCATTGCACTCATTCCAAAGTCCGACTCTCCGCAGAGTTTGGATGATTTTAGACCTATCTCATTGTGCAACTGTATCTATAAGATTCTGGCAAAGATGATAGCTCGAAGATTAAAAAAGGTTTTTTTTGCCTCAATCTCAAAAGAACAGTTTGGATTCTTGGAGGGGTGACAAATTCATGAATCCATTGGAGTGGCTCAAGAAGGAATCCACTCTATCAAAACAAAGAAGTTAAAAAGGGTTGTCCTAAAAATCGATTTGTCAAAGGCATATGACCAGGTTAATTGGTTATACATATGTATGCTTTTAACCCATCCCGGTTTTGAAATTGATTTTATTAGATGAGTGATGTGTTGTATTTCTTTAGCCTCTTTTGTGGTGTTTATAAATGGTTATGCCTCCCCTTTCTTTAGTGTGGAGTGTGGAATTCACCAGGGATGCCCATTTTCACCCTTTTTGTTTCTTTTAGTGGCAGAAGGCCTAAATAGGGCACTAGAATCAACAAAATCAAACAGGGATTTTTAAGGTATTGCTATATCTCCCACCCTTAGAGTCACTCACCTACTATTTGTTGACGATGTTATTATTTTTTGTAATGGATCAAGAAGGGATGTAGGAAAGCTTCATGAAATTTTGGATCTTTTCAACCCAGCTACTGGAAAGGTGATCAATGGGGGAAGTCCATGATAATTGCCCAGAATATGGATGAAGAAGAGATTGAGGAGTATCGAAATTTCTTCCCGTTTGAGATAAAAGGGTTGGACACTGGTTTGAAATATCTAGGATTTCATATTAAACCAAATAGTTAGAAGAAGGTCGAATGGATGTGGTTGTTAGATAAAATGGAGAAAAGACTAAATATATGGATATTTAAATGGCTCTCTCAGGAAGGAAGACTAGTTTTGGTTAAATCAGTTCTAGAGGTTATTCATGTCTATTGGATGTCTTTAGCATGTATCCCCAAAGGTATTCTGGAAAATTCATAAAGTTGTGTTCGAAATTATTGTGGGAGTGGGGCCAAGACAAAGAAGTTATCCCTTGGGTAAAATGGTCATCCTTGGCCCTCCCAAAAGCTTTATGATGGTGGGGTTTGAAGAATATTTTCATTTTTTCAAAATCTCTGGTTGTGAAGGCAGCTTGGAGGCTCATCACAATGGATAGTTTATGGACTCGGGTGGTGATACAAAAATATATTAGACCTGCATCTATTCAGGATTGGATTAGAAACCCACTAAAGAGGTTTCCCTTGGCCTATATTATATGCAAAGCATTGATTTCCTCTTTTGATATTATAGGGGATAGACTGGATTGGTGAATCGGTAAAGGAAATCAAGTGTGGATTGGTAGGGACCCATGGCCAGGTTGTAGGGAAGCTCATATACTATCAGAAAACTTAATTCAGAGTCTGGATGAAAAGGGGTATTTATTTTTAAGTCAAGTTGGGGATCCAGAATTTACCACTCTCTGGTCACAGAAATGGAAATCCCTCCCCCAATTGGGTCTGGAAAATGGCGATGAAATTCAATGGGGAAATTACATCAGAGCCTTAAAATTGGCTCATGTCATACTTGTGGACAGGGAAGACGGATTGATTTGGGCTTCAGATCCTTTTTGAATCTATACACCAAAAGCCAATTATGTGCAGCTAAACCTAGATCTCTATCTCAGAGAGCTGGAGTGGTGGTGGAAAGGCGTATGGAAGTTAAAATTCCCACCAAAATCAAAGGTTTTCATGTGTTTTCATGGATATTATGAAAAAAAGGCAGATTGAAGGTCTTGGATGGTGTTCTTTTTGTAAATGTGAGGAGGAATTCCAGGCTCACTTATTCTTACTTTGCTCTTTTTCTAAGGCTATTTGGTAGGAAATCTCACAGGTGATGGGGAGAGTCCTCTGTTGGAATGGGAATCAGGTGGAGGTGGCGTGGAAGTCATGGTGCTCCACTTCGTCAAATAGCAATATTAGAGCTCTCCCATCTCTTGTCTGTTGGGATATTTGGCTTGCCAAAAACTCTATAATCTTTAGAAATAAAGACATACCAGCAAAAAATATTGTTTCACAATCCTTATCCATTTTAGATCATTTTCCCAAGGAAAAAGTTGGCCAGAAAAAAAAAAAATAATAAATAAATAAATAAGAGAGAGAAAGAGAGAGAGAGAGAGAGAGTGGAACACCAAAGGCCCTAAGATTTTTTTGATGGGGCTTCACAAAACATGCAACAAATTTGTGGGGTCGGGGCGATTTTACATCTTTCAAATAGTGTGAGCTTCAAAATCAAAATGGGTTTAGGCCCTGGATCAAAGAATTTTGCAGAGTTGATGACTTTAAAACTTCTTCTCCTTTTTGCCAATGAAAAAAATGTGTCTTCTCTTTGGGTTTTTGGCGATTCTCAGTTGGTGGTTAAATGCATTGAAAATCAACATCACTGTCATAACATTCATTTACTTCCCATCCTTGAGGAAATTCAAAGAATTGTTGGTTATTTTGATAATTTTGAAATTCACCATGTTTTTAGGGAAAGGAACATGATAGAAGACCAATTTTGTTAGGGACCTAACCCCTCATGTAGGTAGAATAATATATTTCCATGTAATAAAGGTCAATATTAATAAGGCTCAGCAATAAGGAAGAATAAGACCAATGTAAGAAGACCTAATAGAAGCTTTCGCTTCTAGAAGGATCTTCCTCTAGATGGTTCTTTTGATAGACATATTTAGTATAAATAGGAATCGAGGGTATGAGAACTTTTGTCTTAGATATTATTGTAATAGAGCTCTGCTATGCTGGAGGTTTCCCCCTCAAAGAAGCAAGTGAACATTGCTCTCGGTAATCAAAGTGATATTTCTGGTGTTATTTTGTTATCATTTTGGTATTATTGTGGTTGTTCTGGTTATATTGTTGTTCATCTGTCATTTCTAGCTATTTATTTATGTTTTGCATACTTTTATATCTGGAATATTACAAGTGGTATCAGAGCACCTTCCTCGGGAGAAAATTGTGGGTTAAATTTTTTCAGGGTAGAGAAATATTTCGGCGTCTTTAAGCTACGAAGATCTATCATTACGTGCATAAACCCGCGGTCGAGGATTCATACATGTAGGAAATACAAGTGGTACTTAAGCACACATATGTTGGCCACCCTCGTTGGTACCCCTTTGAGTGGTATCGCATCAGACAGCACCTGTAAATAGTTCAGCCAAGATCTCTTGAAGCCCTCTATAAACAAACCGATAGGACGCCTAACTGTGATAGTGCCACTGAGAACAGCACTCAGAAAGATACTCTCTAGTACCTCGATAGTTGGGTAGTATAGCTAAGGGTACGATCTAGCCTCCTTAGTTGGTGCCCTGAGATATTGGGTCGAGTACTACTGTTGGACCCTGCACGTATATCAGAGAGCTATAACACAGGGAAAACCCTTGTTTGTGGAACCCTTGAATACCTAACCCTTCGGAAGGAAACGAAAACAGAATAGACAAGATCTATTGTGGCGCAACTGTGTATCCTGCATTTGAGTTTCAAAATTACTACACATTTATTCCTGTTAATCATTTGGACATTTCATCACTGTAGTATTCTTCAGATCGGAGTATAACTCTGCAAGAGTAAAAATAATAATAATAATAACAATAAAGAGTCTGGATCATGTTGGCACCATTATTTGATACCTATTTTGTTTAATTCAACTCGTCACCCTGATCACTGTGATACAGTTCACCCATAACCCATTTTTTGTGTTGTCCCACCTGCCCCTTTTCGTGTTCCCTCGTCATCATGGCCCATACCCCTAGCCAAGACATGGAAGCTCGTTTCAATACTTTGCACTCTAATTTCACAAACACCCAACAAGAAGTGCGACAACTCAATGCCAATATTCTCTCCATCAATCAAAAAATGTATTCATCCATCGCGGCTTCAGTCGCTGCCTCAATCGAGGAAGTCAAACAAGAGCTCAAACAAGACATTACTACCCATCTTTAATCTGTCGCTACGACGATATGTGCCAAGCTGCATATCCTTGCAAATATTCCCTTATCTGACCCACCTTTGCATACCGAAGGTGAAACTTCCTCTCATTCCCAGAATTTTCAGCCCTGTCACTTTCAGCGTGACCTATGCCTTCTGCGTGTGGATGTGACCAAATTTGATGGATCGGATCCCACTGGCTGGGTAACTCAAATGGAACATTATTTCTCTTTGTATGGCATTACGGATGAGTTGGCCAAACTCTGGTATGGTGTTCTCCATCTAGATCAAGAACGTTGGCAATGGTGGCAATGGAGAAAAAATGTCCGCCAAGGGTATGTGGCTTGGACACACTTTGTGGAAAAGATTTAGGAACTCTTTGACACTGACACCAACCATTTAGGCCATTTGACAAAGTTGAAACAATCTGGCACAGTGGAAGACTTTATAGTTGCTTTTGAGCAAGTGGCTTTTCATACAGAGGGCATGTTTGATTCTTTTTTCTGAGAATGTTTTATCAATGGCCTCAAGGATGAGATTCATGCTCATGTCCTCATGGATCGGCCTAAGAAGTTGGGTGGATGCTACTAAAAGAGCTAAGGAAGCCAACGGGTTGTATCTTCTCAAAACTGCAAACCCTCCTTTATTCCTCACACTAAACCAGTAACTCCCACTCCTCCTTCTACTCCACTAAAGATCCAGAAATTGACCAGGGCCGAAATGGTTGAATGCCAACTCAAAGGCCTTTGTTATAATTGTGATGACAAATATTTTCTAGGACATAAGTGTAAGCAACAAAATATTTCTATGGCCATCTCAGAGGATGTTTCAAAAGAGGATGTTGAGGCTCCCCTTGTGTCTATGTCACCTAAACCCACTGACATAACCCCTCCCTCAGACCCTCCTGAAGTAGAACCGGTCATTTCCCTAAATGCTCTCACTAGCTTCTCTGCTCCCCAAACCCTCAAGTTAATTGGTTACATCAAGCATAGGAAGGTCATCATTCTTTTTGATAGTGGAAGCACCCATAATTTTATTCATCGTTGCATTGCCCAAGAAACTAATTGTTATATTTGTGCAGTCAATAATTTCCAAATCATGATTGCCAATGGTGGGTCCATGAAATGTGGAGGGTGTTGTGAAAATGTGTGTCTCCAAATTGGTGACTACCATCTGAAATCTCATATGTTTGCTATCGACATGGGCGGTTGTGACATTGTGTTTGGTTCGGAATGCCTAAGGACTTTGGGTCCCATTCTCATGTATTTTAAGGAATTAACCATGCAATTCGACCAAGAGGGCCAAAAATATAAGTTCTAAGGCATCATTGTCGGTTCCTCGGAGATCATTAGTTCCCATCGCATGGAAAAGCTGCTCAAAAAAGGTCATTCTGACATTATTTCCCAACTCCATGGCATACAAGCCACAGAGACACCCTCTATGTCGTAGGACCTCCAACCCATCCTCTCTAAACATCAAGTGGTTTTTTCCACTCCCCGGGGACTCCCTCCTTCCCGTGGTGTTTCTAATCATTCCATTCCTCTTGTCCCAGGAAGCCTTCCTCCCAATATTTGTCACTATTGTCGCCCCTTTTCCCCAAAAAAATGAAATTGAGAAAATGGTTCAAGAACTGCTCAATGCTGGTGTTATCCACCCTAGTACGAGCCCTTACTCTTCTCCTGTGGTCATGTTCCTTAAGAAAGAAGGTTCTTGGCGCATGTGTCCTGACTTCCATGCCCTTAACAAACTCACCATTAAAGATAAATTTCCCATTCATGCCATTGATGACCTCCTGGATGAATTGAGTGGCGCCCAGTTCTCTACTAAACTTGATCTTCGTTCGGGCTACCACCAGCTCTGTATGAAAGAGGCAGGCATTCCTAAGACTGCCTTTAGAACTCATGAGGGCCACTATGAGTTTTTGGTCATGCCCTTTGGCTTCTATAATGCTCCCTCCACTTTCCAAATCCTCATGAATCATGTCTTACGTCCTTTTCTCCGTCATTTTGTTTTAGTTTTCTTTGATGATGTCCTCATCTACAGCAAAAATTAGAGAGGCCATCTTGCTCATGTGGATCGAGTTCTCCATCTACTCTCTCAGCACCAACTTTTCCTCGAACTATCTAAATGTGATTTTGGCACCTCAGAAGTAGAGTACTTGGGTCATGTTGTTGGCAAGGATGGCATCAAGGTGGATCCTAAAAAGATTGAAGCTATGCAAGATTAGCCTCACCCAAAGACTCTCAAAATCTTGCGGGGATTTTTGGGTTTAACAATTTATTATCGCAAGTTTGTTAAGAATTATGGAAAGATTGTGGCACCTCTCATTGTACTCCTTAAAAAGAATTCTTTCACTTGGACTCCAGCAACTACTCAGGCCTTTCAAACCTTGAAGATGGCCATGTGCACCACTCCAGTCCTAGCCCTTCCTGATTTCACAAAGACCTTTGTCCTGGAATGCGATGCTTCCCGGAAAGGAATTGGCGTTGTCCTTATGCAAGAGGGTCGACCTTTTCCCTTTACCAGCAAACAACTATCTGAGAGAAATTTGGGCAAATCAATCTATGAAAAGGAAATGTTGGCTATTCTGCATGTCGTGGATATTTGGCAACCTTATCTATTGGGGAAATGATTCCAAGTTAAGACAGATCATCAAAGCCTCAAGTATTTTCTGGAACAACGCCTTTCCTCCCCCGAGCAACAAAAATGGGTGACTAAGATCTTTGGATATGATTATGAGATCATTTACAAAAAAGGCAAAGACAATGTGGTTGTTGATGAACTTTCCAGAAAATATGAAGATGAAGGGTCTCTTTTTTCTCTCTCTTTCATTGTACCATATTGGCTCCAAGTTGTTCTCCAAGAATGGCTACACGATCCCAAAAGTTCGCATCTGATATAACAATCGCAGTCCAATTCTTCGGTTTCCCCAGGGTACTCTTGGCTCAATGATGAGATTTGATACAAAGGTTGTTTGTATTTAAGTAAACAGTCAAAACTTAAATCCGCGGTACTTTCTGAGCTTCATGCTACACCCACTGTTGGGCACTCCAAGTTTACCAAAACCTATGACCGGGTCAAACTTTCAGGACATTCATAATTTTGTGGATGAATGTGAAGTGTGTCAACACAACAAGGGTGAAACTGTCAAATCTCCTGGCACACTACAACCGCTTCTGATTCCACCTACTATTTGGAAAGGTATCTCTATGGATTTTATCGTAGGATTACCTAAATCGGGCAATAAATCAGTCATCATGGTGGTAGTTGATCGTCTTTCCAAGTATGCTCATTTTTGTGTTCTTCAACACCCATTGACAGCATCTAATGTGGCTCAAATTTTCATGGATCAGGTCTTCAGGCTTCATGGCATGCCTCATTCTATTGTTTCTGATTGCGACCCAACTTTCACCAGCAATTTTTGGCAAGAACTATTCAAGCTACAAGGCACCCAATTTCATCTCAACACAGCTTATCATCCCCAGACTAATGGTCAAACTGAAGTTGTCAACAAATGTTTGGAAACATATTTGAGGTGTTTTGCATCGGAAAGGACGAATCAATGGGCTCAATGGTTACCACTAGTTGAATGGTGGTACAACACTTCGTACCATACAGCTACATGCATGACTCCTTTTGAAGCAGTATATGGACAAAAGCCACCTTCAATCCTCTCATATTTTCCAGGTGTCTCGAAGGTCCAAGAAGATTACCAAATGCTTACAGTTCGAGAGGTTATTCTCCATACCCTCAAAGAGAATTTGGTCATGTCCCAGAATCGCATGAAACAACAAGCAGATCAAGGTCGCTCTGAATGTCAATTTGCAGAAGGGGATCAGGTGTTTCTTCGACTACAACCTTAAAAGAAAACTTTACTCAAGGCTGACCATTGTCAGAAATTGGCGCCCAAATTTTATGGTCCTTATACCGTTCTCAAGCGTGTGGGACAGGTGGCCTATCAGTTAGCTTTGCCCAGTCATTCTAAGCTCCATCATGTTTTTCATGTTTCTTGCTTAAAGAAGGTGAATGGAACTAAGTGCCAAACTAAAACCAACATTCCTAAGTTGGGCGAAGAAGGCTCCATTTGGCTACAACCACAAGCAGTTTTGGACCATCGTGAGCATCGGTTGCATCAGCGAATCATCAAGGAAGTGTTAGTCCAGTGGAAAGATACAACTCCAACAGATGCCACTTGGGAACCAGCTACCATTTTGCAGCAATTTCCCCATCTCAAGCCTTGAGGACAAGGTTGTTTTTAAGGGGGCGGACATGTTAGGGACCTAACCCCTCATGTAGGTAGAATAATATATTTCCATGTAATAAAGTTCAATATTAATAAGGCCTAGCAATAAGGAAGAATAAGTCCAATGTAAGAAGACCTAATAGAAGCTTCCGCTTCTAGAAGGATCTTCCTCTAGATGGTTCTTCTGATAGACATATTTAGTATAAATATGAGTCGAGGGTATGAGAACTTTTGTCTTGGAAATTATTGTAATAGAGCTATACTCTGTTGGAGGTTTCCCCCTTGAAGAGGCAAGTGAACATTGCTCTCGGTAATCAAAGTGTTATTTCTGGTGTTATTTTGTTATCATTTTGGTATTATCGTGGTGTTGTTCTAATTATATTGTTGTCCATCTGTCATTTCTACCTATTTATTTTTGTTATGCATACTTTTTATATCTGGAATATTACAAATTTTCAAAGGACGGATTGCTTATGGAGCAGGTTCAGTGGTTGATTACAAAGGAAAACAATGGCACTTTCTTCAAATACTACCATAGGCCTTTTATTAAAGTTCTTCATCACTAGTTCTCTCTTATGGTTTCCACATCAGTTTATTTATCCAGTTTTTTACTACACAGATGTTTCCCCCGTATATGGGATATTTTTTCTGTTTCAGGGGTATCTCTATGTATCGGCCTTTTATGTCCATATGGGCAACACTTTTTGTATATGTTTCTTAGGATGATATCAGATGGTGGGTTGCAGCTTTGTGGCTCAGTTTTTTGTCTAACAACAAGGCACTCGCTTTTGGTATATGTATTCAGGATATTTCACATTGACAGGTTGTAGTCTTTTGGTCTATATGTGCCCTTATGGTTTTGGGCATATCCCAGGAAATGCATGATTTTTCATGCATCTACAAAATGCAATTTTCTTTCCAATGAAATAAAATTACGCTTTTTTTCTAAATGAAAAAATATATTTGTGTGTGTGTGTGTGGAGAGAGAGAGAGAGAGAGAGAGAGAGAGAGAGAGAGAGAGATTAAATAGTTGATAATAATAACTAAGTAATCTTCTTTCTTGTGTTTATTTCTCTATAGTAATCAACAATTCAATATCTCCTTTCTTAAAACCCACCAAGGTTTTGAGACAAGGTTGTCCATTGGCTCCTTTACTTTTGCTAATCATAGAAGAAGGCCATCTTAGAGCCATATCTAAAGCAAAAATAGCATGGCACTTACAAGGTATTCAAATGGGAAAAAGCATTCATCTAACCCACCTCCTCTTTGTGGATAGTCTTTTGTTTTTAAGGGATGGGTCTAGAAGAGATGCCAAATCCTTAAAGGAAATTCTGAAGTTTTACTAGTATTTTTGCATGTTATGTCAATCTACATGTAAAATTCATCTATCTACCTCTTTGGTCTAGAAGAGGCTCATATCAAATATATCCTCTAGCTTTTTCCTTACAATTGTATAGAGTTCCAGGATGGATTCAAATATTTAGGATTTTTTTATAAATCCTAACAATTATGGGAAAATTGATTGGAAATGGTTTCTAACAAAGGTGGAGAAGAGAAGGGTTAGAAGGTTGGTACTTGTTAAATTGATGTTAGAATCAATCCCTAATACTAGTATACTATGGCATACATCCCAAAAGGCATCCTAAAAAAATTAGAAGGGAAAGTTCCATATTATTATGGTCATCCAACAAGAATAAAGGTGGTATACCCCTTATCAAATGAAAAGCAGTAGCAAAGACTAAGGATATGGGACAATGGGGTTTAAAAAATATATTCCAATTCATGAAAGCATCGACAACCAATAGTGTGTGGAGATTATTTCAAAATGGTGGGTTATGGAACCAAATATTAGTTCAGAAATACATTGAACTTAATTCTATTGAAGATTGGATCAAAAGTCCATCCAAATCCATAACTAAAATTTCCATTATATGGAAAGCATTGGTGTAGGTTTTTCCCTTGGTATGGAATTGGCTAGCATGGAAGGTAGGGAAATTTGATAGGGTAGGAATAGGGATAGTTCCCTAAGTGGGTAGTGGAAATGAATTTAAAATTTCAGAAGCAATGGGCCAATGTTTTACATAGAGAAAGTATATACACTTTAGCACTAGCAACTTGATCTCCTAAAACCTCATCCATATGGCATCAATACCGAAAGAAGGAAAAGTAGCTAGGATTGGAAGGCCGAGAGAATACCAAGTGGGGAGCATATACAGATAAGATAAAGTTGAGCCATGTTAAAATCAAGGACCCAGAAGATGAGCTGGTATGGTACAAGATTTCAATTTTAGGTATTTATACTCCAAAAATTGCCTATAAATCTATGTATGTCCTTGATAGGACAAAAGATATTAAATGGTCATGGAAGTAGATACATAAAATCAATTCTCCTCTCAAGACCCAAGTTTTCATGTGGTTGAAAATAATAAAAAAGGGCCTTAACGTGGCAAATTCTTTAGAAGAGGAGCAAAATTAGGCCAAGTAGATATATCCTCTGCCAAAAACAATAAGAAAACATATCTCATATACAAATTTCTTACTCCTACTCTAAAGGAGTATGGAGTAAGATAGACATTCTAATAGGTAAGAAGGATGAATATCAAGGAAATTCATTGGAAGATTATCTTAAAAATGGATATAAAATCTAGATCTTGAAGAGTTTAAAGGTCTTCCACTTATCCCTTCCTATGGTATCTAGTTAGCATAGAATGTTGGATATTTGAGGATATATATACCCCCAACTTTCCAATGTGCATCACAATCAAAATCAATATTGCTAGTTTCAAAATAGTCTCCAAATTTTCAATGCCAAGGTAGTTGATTCACCCCCCAATTGACAAAACTGGAACTTGGGGGTATTTTGATAGTGTTGGATTGATGAAAAAAAGACTTATAGTGATGGTCCATATAAGTAATTTTGTTGTTTTCTTGCTGATGCCTTTTCTTGTTGGATTTCGTCGGCGACCCACTTCAGGTTCGTTTGGACGAATTCTTCAATGTAGCTTCTCAAGGTGGCGACGTTGATGTCATTCTGGATTTTAATGCTGAAAAGTTCATTTTCTAATTCACTTAGATAAATAGAAAGATTACACCGAGCCTGATGAATGTCTCCATTATGTACCGAATAGAGGACTAGCCAATTGTCCACGTGATCTTCATGATATACAAGAATCCTGTAAAAAAATTCTAAAGACAACGCCTTAAAATTATCAACTTGTTTATCGAAAGCTTCCTTGGTTAACGCCAACAAGTTGACAATTAAGTTGGGGTCCTGGAACTCGTTGGTCCTTTCGGCTAAGTCTATTTTGGTCAGATTTGTGAATAATGTTTCTTTCTTTGATATTGCTTGCTCACATGATTGGACGATGAGATACAGGGTCCTCACCTTCTCTTTCCAGCAAGCTTTTAATTGAGTCAGTCATTTTTTGGAGGGGAGATCATGTTGTCTTCTTGTTGTGTCTGCCATGTTGTTGACATGAAAGGAAAAAGAGATGACTGTGTCCAAATAGAAATTTTCTTCATTTTTTTAATCTGTCTGCAGAAGTTGGATCAAGTTATGTGCTCTACTTCCCAGGGAATCCATATTTTGTGATGTTTCCTGGGCCTTAGTAATCAGTTCCATTCTTTTCTTGATATTTTTCTCCATATATCCTCTATAGGATGCGAGGAATCTAGAGGAGCCTTTTAGCATTGTTGCAGGGGTGCAGGGAGTCGCAGGCATGGCTATTTCCAAATGACTTCCAAGCAATGGCATAGGAATCAAAGCTTCCTCTAATTCCTTGATCCGATCCTTTAGTCTGGCATTCTCAGCCACAATGAGTCCAATGGAATCATGAAGAGCATCTCCAGTTGTTGTGTGAAGTCCAGAGATTTGGGATGACTGCTTATCGGTAAGGTCAAGTTCTGAACGATGTTTTCTTCTCTTATGTTTTACATCTCTCTTTTCAATAATTAATTTTTTAGATTAGGTTTTGAAAACAGTACTCTGGAATACGAAGGATTCATCTACGTCAAAAATTTCAGTATCAACTATGTGCATTGGGTAGCTATGGTGAATCGTGTCTCCCTGTTGATGAAGGTTGCAGAATATGCTATCCAGATCAGCGTCAAGATCCATGTTTTCACTTTCAATTTTGGGCTCCTCCGCCTCCCCTACAATTATTTTTTCCTTCTTCTGCACAAGAAGCTTGTGAGAACTATTAATTTTAGGATGAACCTCATCCGTTGGAAGAACTTTGGGTTGCTTTGTTACTATGGTAGGTTGTTGGAGCGATGCTTTGTTACTGTGGTGGTTCTGGTCCTCATGCCCGAAGATGTTCATTGTATCTCTAGAGAACTGTTGTGGAGCTGCTTCCAGTACTTTATGAAAACTTCTATTTGCTCTAGACACTGGTTGAAATGAACAAATGGAGGGGATAATATAACACCCCAGAAATGTTGGTTCAATGCATGCAAATGGAAAATCTCCTCGAGCTCTTCGCTCATTAATGACAATCTCTATGTGTATTGTATGCTTAATTATTGCATACTTAGAAGTGTGAAGGTGGCGGTTACGGCGAAGAACATTTAAGGATTGGAGGTTTCATGAATGAACCAAGATGACGGCGTGCTAATGACATTCCATGGTATTTGAAATTAACACTAGGAAGGGATAACAAAATCCTCCGCAAATATTGGTTTAATGCACATTAATGGCAGATCTTCTTGAGCCTTTTGCCCATCAATGAGAATTTACATGATCCCTGCATGATGAGTTGTTAGCATTAAAGATTTAGAAACAATACACACACACACACACACACATATATATATATAAACATTATATTTTATTATAGACAAGTGCGAAGGTGACGGAGACGGGGAAGAGAAAGCAAGGAAGGAATGGCCAATTCTGAAAAGCGGTCGGACGAGCTTCAAAATAAGTTTACAGGAGATAATGAGGACAGGTGAGTGTCCAACGGCGAAATTGCATGAGTCGAAATTTTTTACTGCAAAATGCGTAAAACGGAAGAGGGCATGATGGTGCAATTCAGGGGACGGTTTGTATATTTGCGGAATTGCAGGAAAGTGGCTAAGTATGGAATAGGGAAATGTCAGTCGGGCTCATTTTCAGAACAAGGGTTTGAAGATTTCATGAATGGGCCAACGCGAGGTCCCGCGAATGAAATTCCAATTCTCAGTAGAGATGAGGACGAACGGTCGTGTCATACAAACAGCACCCAGAGTTCCACGATATACAAACTGAAAGGTGGACTTGCGGGGTGGCTGAGATTTTATAGAGCATGTACACTCTTTGGATCGCAGGTTCTCAGGATGGCGGCTCAAAATTGGGCCTCTATTGCTCTGTTCCTTACAAATAGTACCCAGACTTCCGCAATATACAAATTGAGAAGCGGACTTGCGAGCTCAACATTGCACTTCTATTGTTTTGTGTCCTCCAAACGGCACTCAGAGTTTCGCAATATACAAATTGATAGACGGACTCTAGGGCATTGATATTGTACATTTTAATTGGTTGGTTTAACATTGCACTTATATTGGTCGGTGTCCTCCAAACAACACTCAGAGTTTCGCGATATACAAATTGACAGATGAACTTCCATACTTAGCCACTTTTTGGATCGCGGGTTCTCGGGTTGGCGAGCTCAAAATTGGGCCTCTATTGTTCTGTGTCCTACAAATAGCACCCAGAGTTCCGCGATATACAAATTGACAGATGGATTCCAGGACTGGCGGACTCAAGATTGCAATTGTCTACATGTATAACATATAATATATATGTTATATATCTAACATTATCTAAAAACATTATTTTCAAGTACTAAATTATGAATATTAAATATTGATATTGTACAATTTAATTAAACAAAATTATCAAATTAGTCGCAAGCTTCGAGTCTGGGTCCAATTGTAGATCACCGAAGTTTCGGGGGCAATATGTATACCACGCACAGGGGGCATGAGACATGGATGGTGCCGACAAAAGAACCTGTGGCCATAAAATTCGCGAACTATGAAATTGAATGGCGGTCGGTTGGACTCGTGATGTAGAGATATAGATGGACATGAAAGCTGCCACTCCGTCGTCTGGGAACCCGAGAGCATAGACATGGATTACCCAGGTTTTGGATGCAATATGTACAGCCAACACATGAGGAACGAGAATTCGATAAGGTGTATCCGGGAACCTGCAGCCATAAAATTAGCTAAGGAAACGAAAGCGCTCGGTTGGACTCGTGGTGGATATTTCATAATTCATGTGTAACACCAACTGTGTGGTGACCAAACCCGTATATGTACAAACCAAGGAAAACTAAATATGTACCTTTATAAAGTATGGACGGATTGGAAATGAAAGCGCTCGGTCAGACTCGTGGTGTATATTTCATAATTCATGTGCAACACCAATTGTGTGCTTACCAGAGCAGTATGTGCACAAAGCAGGGAAAACTAAATATGCACCTTTATAAAGTATGTACGAATCGCCACTTTTTTTATCGCGGGTTCTCGGGTTGGCGGGCTCAAAATTGGGCCTCTATTGTTCTATGTCCTACAAATAGCACCCAGAGTTCTGCGATATACAAATTGACAGGTGGACTCTAAGACTGGCGGGCTCAAGATTGTGATTGTCTACATGTATAACATATAACATATATGCTATATAGCTAACATTATCTAAAAACATTATTTTCAATTACTAAATCATTAATATTATATATTGATATTCTACAATTTAATTAAACAAAATTATCAAATGAGTGGCAAGCTTTGAGTCCGGGTCCAATTATAGATCACCAAAGCTTCGGGCGCAAGATGTATACTGTGCACACAGGGCATGAGAGTTGGATGGCGCCTAGAAAGGAACTCGTAGCCATAAAATTTGTGAACTATGAAAACAAATGGCGGTCGGTTGGACTCTTGATTAGAGATATATATGGACATGAAATCTGCTACTCCGTCGTCCAGGAACCCGCGAGCATAGACATGGATTACCCAAGTTTTGGATGGAATATGTACAGTCAGAACACGGGGAATAAGAGTTCGATAACGTGTAGCCGGGAACCCGCGGGCATAAAATTAGCTAAGGAAACGAAAGGACTCGGTCGGACTCGTGGTGCATATTTGATAATTCATGTGCAACACCAACTGTGTCGTGACCAGACCAGTATGTGTACAAGGCAGGGAAAACTAAATATGTACCTTTATAAAGTATGGACATGACATTTTATAGAGCATATATGGATATCGCATTCCATACTTTGCCACTTTGTGGATCGCGGGTTCTTTGGCTGGCGGGCTAAAAAAATAGGCCTCTATTGTTCTGTGTCCTACAAATAGTACCCAGAGTTCCACGATATACAAATTAACAGGTGGACGTACGGGTTGGCTGAGATTTTATAGAGCATGTACACTTTTTGGATCGCGGGTTGTCGGGCTGGTGGGCTCAAAAACGGGCCTGTGTTGTTTCGTGCCTTACAAATAGCACCCAGAATTTCGTGATATACAAATTGACAAGCAGACTTCCAGGCTGGTTGGCTCAACATTGTACTTCTATTGAATTCCGCAATATATAAATTGACAGATGGACTCCAGTGCTGGCGGGCTACGAAAAACGAGCAATACATACTAAATATGTACTTTTATAAAGTATGGACATGACATTTTATAGAGCATGTACAGATCCCTTATTCCATACTTAGCCACTTTTTTCGATCCTGGACTTGCGGGCTGGTTGGGTCAACATTGCACTTCTATTGTCCCATGTGCTCCAAACAACATTCGGAGTTCTACAATATACAAATTGACAGACGGATTCCAGGACCGTCGAGCTCAATATTGAATAGGTATTACACATTAGATGTAATATGTATCGCGAGTTATCAGGCTCAAAATATCCACTTTTTGGATCGCAGGTTCTCGAGCTTGTGGGCTCAAAATTGGGCCTATATTGTTCTGTGTGCTGCAAACAACACTCAGAGTTGTGCAATATACAAATTGAGAAGCGGATTTGCAGGTTGGCTGGCTCAACATTTCACTTCTATTGGTCTGTGTCCTCGAAACAGCACTCGGAGTTCCGCGATATACAAATTGACAGACGGACTCCACGAATGGCGGGCTCAAGATTGAATATGTATTACACATTACATGTAATATGTAATACATATTACATGTAATATGTACGATATGAAACGGTCAAGCAGATGGTCGAGCTGGCGATATAAAATTAAATGGAAATCTGAACATGTGTATCCGCCACTTCCAGACCTAGAAATTTTCAAAGGGACGAGTAATCCATACTAAATCTGTACTTTTATAAAGTATGGATATTAGATTCCACCTTTATTGTTATGTGTCCTACAAATAGCACCCACAGTTCCGCGATATACAAATTGATAGGCGGACTTCGGGCTGGGTCGCTCAACATTGCACTTCTATTGTTCTGTGTCCTCCAAGCAGCACTGGGATTTTTGCGATATACAAATTGACAAACAGACTCCAGGACTGGCGGGCTCAATATTGTGATTGTATACATCTATAACATATAACATATATGTGATATATATAACAATATCTAAAAAAAATTATTTTCAAGAACTAAATTATTAATATTAAATATTGATATTGTACAATTTAATTAAAGAAAATTATCAAATGAGTCGCAAGCTTCGAGTCTGGGTCCAATTGTAGATAACCGAAGTTTCAAGCGCAAGATGTATACCGTGCACACGGAGCATGAGAGTTGGATGGCACCCATAAAGGAACTCGCAGCCATAAAATTCGTGAACTATGAAAATGAACAATGTTCAGTTGGACTCGTGATGTAGAGATATAGATGGACATGAAATATGCCACTCCGTCGTCTAGGAACTTGCAAGCATAGACATGAATTACCCAAGTTTTGGATGCAATATGCACACTTGGAACACGAGGAATGAGAATTTGATAATGCGTAGCCGGGAACCCGTGGGCATAAAATTGGCTAACGAAACGAAAGCGCTTGGTCGGACTCGTAGTGCATATTTCATAATTCATGTGCAACACCAACTGTGTGGTGACCAGATCAGTATGTGTAGAAACCAGGGAAAACTATATATGTACCTTTATAAAGTATGGACATGAGATTTTATAGAGCATGTACAGATATCGCATTCCATACTTGGCCACTTTGTGGATTGCGGGTTCTCAGACTGTCGGGCTCAAAAAATAGGCCTCTATTGTTTTGTGTCCTACAAATAGCACCCAGAGTTCCCCGATATACAAATTGACAAGCGGACTTGCGGGTTGGCTAATATTCTATAGAGCATGTACACTTTTTGGATCTCGGGTTCTCGGTCCAACCAATTCAAACAAATACAGACACAGTAAACAAAAAAATATTGAATATGGAACACGGGCAAAAAAAAACGCACCTTTGCATGGATTCCTCTACATTCCTGGTTAGGAGTTCTTTGCGGTGTCTAGTTTTCTTATTTGTTTCTATGAACAAAAGTACAAAACAAAACGGATATGAACATAAGTTAACCTGTAAAGAAAAAGGGAAGTACTGTGTACATACACTAAAAACAATAGAGTAACAGATAGTTTTAGAAGAATGTACCTTTTTTTTATTTTTTTTGCATAATGTATATTTCATAATTCAAGCACAACACCAATTGTATGGTGACTAGACCAGTATGTGTACAAATCAGGGAAAACTAAGAAGCTAGATAAAAAAAAAATCTTTTGTTTTTTTTTTTTTTTCAACAAGCTATACAGATATGCTTTGAAACATAGAAATATGACTTTGCAATATGTTTGATGTATATCTCATAATTCAAGTGCAATACCAATTATATCGTTATCAAACCAATATATGTCTAAGATAAACATATTGTATTGAGGAATGGGCACATTCGACCACACATGGTCAATAAGTGTGTTTTGTAGATCGCTTGTGTTGTTCAAAAGAAAGCGGAGACTGTATTTGCACATGTAGTTTTCCAATTCTTTTGTTCCGGCATTATTTTGTAGCATGTCAATATTGAAGCCTCCTACAAGAACAATGGGTCCGTTCAGATGGAAATGGACCAATGCATTGGAAATAACATTTACTATGTTGGCAAATGTTGCATTGGGAGTAGCATACAGATTGAGTATTGCAACTTCTGTTTCGTGGAAATAAATTTTTGCAAGCACCAGCTCAACATTCTTTTCTTCGATATGTATATGGTCCAAAATTGGTACATGTTTTTTCACCAATATCATCACCCCATGTGTAATGTAACTTGATATGCAATTGTGATTTTGGAATTGTTTGTTTTGCATGCATAATGCCATGTGTGTTTCCTGCAAGCACAGAATATCGGATGGCATTGTATCATAGTCATTGAGTATATCATCCATGTGTGCATTTAAGTTGCGTGTGTTAAGCGAGATAATTTATACAGATGAATTTGTTTGTATGAATTGGTAATCATAGTGCAGTTGTTATTTTACGGTGGTCCTGAGTCGTTCCATTTCAATATCAACTTTATGTTTCACTTTGAAGTTACCTTTTGTAAGAGGACTTAGTAAATACAAGGAGTCTATGCTTCTGACACGAGACAGTGTTGTGTACACAAGTGCATGTATCTGAATTCGAGCAGGCTGAAATGCAACATTATCAAGTGTTAGTCCTTGCGATCTGTGGACTATACATGCTCATGCAAGTTTAATCGGAAACTTTTTTTGAATCTTCAGTTGACCTGTCTTTGTTGATGTTGATATTGGCTTTGATATTCGCAAAATAGGTGTCCAATTGCTTGCAGTGTTTGAATTATATAGATAAGCCAACTTGCTTGCTTGTCACTTGCCTATATGCGGTTCATGGAACTTAATCCAAAGGACATCAAGTCTTTTTGTTTTCGTATAGCCTTTGAGTATTCCATGTGCACCATTGACCAATCCATCCTATGAATCATAGTTACAGGCATATATTTCAACCAGCATTTCTAATTTCAGGACAAGCTGCAAAGGTAAAGTGGTTGTATGTTCATGACCTGGCACATTTCCATGGTTGTCTTCTTCCATGTCAATTGAATTGATGATGATATCATCGCCAGGCATGAGCGATAGCATGTGCGTGTTATGCATTGCAACATCTTTATTTGTGTAGAACGGGTAAGGGAACGTTGGGTCTATTGGTGCAGGCTGCAAGCACCTGGAATTGATATATGTTAAGTCATCATATGTTTGGTTGTTTGTCCGCATTCTATTCAGAATTGCAATGAATGTTTCATCTATCTAGCGCATTGTAGTATGCAATTCAAATCATTTAATATTGTCTCTCCAGAAGTCATGTGTCATTATTTGCATGTTAACGGTAGGTTGTTCAAATATCAAAGAATCTTGGATGGGTTGTGCCTGGTAAACATCCCCACATAATATCATGTCAATGTTTCCAAAGTATTTTGTGTGCACATGTTTTATGCTTCTTAGTCGGTTGTCAATGGAATACAAGAACTGACTTCCAATCAAAGATGCTTCATCTATAAAGACAAATTGGAGTTCGTCATAAATCTTAGACAATGTATCCAACATTTCTTTGCTAAGTGGAAGAAACTGTGACTTGTTAAAAGGCATTAAAAATGCAGAGTGGACTATTGTTCCACCCGCATTATATGCAGATTTTCCTATGTATGCAACTATTAGGCCCTTTGGTTTCATAGGATCAAAGGAATTATTTGAATCATAGATTCATATAAGCATTTGGAACAGTGTTTTCGTTGTGAATGTCTTGCATGTTCTTGCTCCGCTTGTAAGGAACAAGTGCATAGGAGTGTCCATGTTCAAGCATTTTTTAAGCGCAACGTGCTTTAGAATTGTTTGTTGTTCTCGATTCAATAGACGTCTTATTCTGTGGTATTCATTATTTTCAATTAGGAAAGTATGTTTTGTGACTTGAAAACCAAGATTGATACATTTTTCACTTGCACCTACTTGAGGATGAGGCAAATCCGCTTGTAAGTCATAGGACTCGCAAGGAGTTTTGGTTGTTTTTCGGTTTGTGAATGTGTCATCAGGATTGTCAGGGTTTTCTAGCTCATTAACTGCAATTTCTAGATCACCCCATGTTGGATTAACATTGTAGGTAAATCTAGCTTCATTGATGTGCACTATAGTCTCAGAGGCAACATACACAGGCTCCCATGTAGAAAAATTATGTTTTAATGTCTCTTTGTTTTCATCGAACGGAACGTACAGCAGCAGTTTTTCTCTACAATAGTTTTCATAGTCAGAATGTTTATTGTATTTGACAAACTGTATCACAGAGGGTTTTTTTCTTTTTGATATGGGTGTACCATTTTTTTTGTAATGTGATACGAATTCTGCTAAGCGGATATGCCTAATAGGAGATTGACGCTGGAGGTAATAATCAACAATAGAGTGACATAGCACGTCTTCTGAATTGTTAGTCTCTTGTTCTAGCAAAACCGGTGGTTTAAGCACGAATGTGCATTTCTCAAGTGGAGATGTGTTTATGAAGACACATTTTCTTGAACTACAAGTGAGGGGCAGGGAAAGTGCAATGTGAATTGCTTGTTGAGTAGACATTTGTTGAAGATTAAGCAATGTATTGCCAAGTCTGTGTATCATTTGTATGCCATCAATATGACTTCTTTTATGTTCTTTGTGTATTCTTTTGAATGCACTTGTCATAGATTTGTCAACCTTTGTCATATACGAGGTACAGTACGATGTTGCAGCATATGCATTGAGAACATACTATGCTTCTGTATTTTCTTTCCACATAACTGGCGTGTCCTTGGAGAAATTGTTGTTCCAAATATGGGAAAGTTTTCGTTTAAGGAAAAATATTGGTTGTTTAAGCGTACAATGTATGGCTTGGATGTACTCATCTTTTGATAGATTTAACTCTGTCAAGAAGTCATCGAAGCTCATCAGCTCGTCAAATTCTCCTTGTTTTAGAAATGAGAACAAGGATTTAGATTTCTCAACAACAACATTGTCCTCTAAACTAAGTGGCTCTATGATTCTTGTAGCTCTCATTGGCGGCACGGGAAAGTTGTTTCTGCAATGAGAGTTTTTTTGTTTTCTACAACTTCTTGTATGGTAATGTCTATGAACTTTAGCAAGTTCTAGATCCAAATGATATGTGTTGCATGTTATGTATTTGTCCACAAATTGCTCGATCTATGAATTGTTGTCAGCTCCATAGACTGGTGCACCCTCTGTCCACAACAGTGCATGGTCATGTTCATTTCCCCTATTCTGAAATTCAGTTACAAAAATTTAGTCCAATATTTTTCCGAAAAACGTTTCATCATGGCATATCAATTGTCTCAAAGCATTTATACTATGTCTATAGTACCGAGTACATGTCACTGGGTCTTTTCTTATGAGGTAGTCAATGTCATTATTTTCCATTGTATCGTTTTGTTTTTTACATTTCCTGTTCCTATGCAGGTCAGATACGGCAGCCACCAATGGATCCCACCAATGCTCTGCACTTGTAAATGTGATGAAAAATGTTGGCGGGCCCAATTGTTGGATCATTGCAAAAATAGTTTTCTTTTTTTGTTGCAAATAGTCAGGAGAGGTGCGAATGTTTTTGAAATCTATGTATCCAATATCAGATTTCAGAATTTTTTCTAGGTTTACTTTGTACTTGACATCCTTGGCCAACAACTTTCTTCCTTGTAACTGGCCTTTTCTTATTTGAACCCACATGAAAGAGAGAACTTGCTCTATTATTATGTGCATTGTTTTGAAAAACAAATTTGTTATGTGACAGCAGAAGTCACCGCTTGAATTTAGCGACTCCTATCGGACTATTTTATGATAACTGAATCGTTCTGTAATTTCAGTGGAACATGGATCTCCATAGAAGAGTGTTGGGAAGTTCATTTCCTCAATGAATTTGTCCTTAAATATTCCAAGTGGACGTTTCCCCTCAGCAGGTGCAATTTCGACAATCATGTCTTGCAAGTCACAAATGCACTGTGAATCAGTGAATCCATGCACCAATGTCTCAGTAGGTGTTTCATTCTTTGATTCATCACTTATATCAAATTCGCTATCATTTTCAAGAGTCTCCGCAGAGTTGGCATCCTCTTCTGCGAGAACATTGTTCTAGTTCTCATTTATACAAATGTTATGTGCTTTGTATAGGGCCCTAGAACATAATTCCTTTAATGCTTTCATAACAGCATGCACACGCACTTTGCCTGTCTGATAGGCATTTTTGTATTGCAAGCATCTTTTCAGAGCCATAGCAATTGTCATTGTATCGCTAATGAATTGTGGCAAGGATTTTTGCACAACATCTAGCTGAACAGGCACATTAATAATTGATCCTGTTAAGCCCATCTGGGGTCGTTTATCACCCCAGGGCCTGATTTGTGCAAATGAAATTCGCAGAGACACAAGTCTCTCTTAAAGTTTTGTAAGTGCATCTACATCTAGTAGTGGTGTATTACATATTATTTGGTCAGGGGTTGCAAATTGTGGTAGTTTTCCATTTTCAGGCGACCGTTTGCATGGAAGACAAATTTTTCCACTGGAAAATGTTTTATCGTGCATTGTCAAGCGAAGGTATTCTGCTTCCAAATCAAGCGTGAAAGACTTACTGTTTTTTTAGAATTTCAATTGTTCACAAATTGCACATGCAATGGAAGGAGTGTCTTTAATTTGTTTCATGTAGGTATGTCTTGCATCTTTCTTTCGCAGGGAAGTATGGGTAGAAAGTGTTTGTTGGTTTTTATTGCTAGTAGTGCATGTTGTTGCTTCTAGCCCATGAAATGTGACAGTTGCATGACCATTCTGGGATATGCGACCATACATGTTTCTGTTGTGTTGTGTACGAACAAATTTCTTTATATTGTGATATGTGAGTTTCTCTCTTAAAGGAAGCGTAGCTGTATTTTTTTCTCTCGTGCATGACCTTTTTCAAGTTGTGGGAACTTACTCTACGTTTCTTGTCCAAGGGCAGGATGACCTGATGGCAAATGGGATGAATTTCACTCTGATTCAGGTTGTGATAAATTAGTCTAAGTTTTTTGTTTAAGTCTTGTATGGCCTCATCACAACTAGGACGAATTTCACGCATAACTTTTTTCAAGTTGTGATAACTTAGTCTACATTTTTTGTTTAAGCCCTGTATGGCCATATCGCAACCGGGAGGAGTTTCATTCTCACTAAAAAGCATGCCACGCATATGCAGATTCGATGCAGTTTGGGTGGCATGGACATTGAACCCTGAACCAGTGATATGTCCAAGCAAAGGTTGATAATGGATATGTGTTGTATCTGTTTTCAACAAGAGGATGTCAATTGTTTGATCAAAATTTGAATCAATAGAACAGGAATGGACAGTGCCATCTGGAAAGGCCGACTAGACCTAGATATTTACTTTGAATATGATAGACATCCATTGCAAACAGAATCTGCAACCCTCCACATTTCCTTTTTCATATGGCAGCGCCATGTTTACAAGGTATTCTTGCCAACTTCCAATTACTCACATATTTTCTAGGAGATATGGCCAAAGGTGTTGATGCAAGAATCTAAAATCCTGTTGGTTGTCGCCTATAATTGCATTGCAAAAGGAATGTACAGTGTAAAGCCACAGCGACTGCACATCGAACTCTGCTGCAAGCAAACAACAAATTGCATTGAACAGACTATCTCCACAACTAGACACAACAGTTGTTGCTAGTTGTAAACCATGGCAGTCTATGCGATGCATAATCTGTTTCCACTGCGATTCAAGGTCTTTGCAAATGAGGGACAAGTAAATATGAGCTCCTTCAAGATTGCATATGGACAATTTTTTGTACAGTAGTGGTTCATAATGACCACTGACAGCATTGGCATCATGGAACAAGATGCAATATGGATTGTCAGATGCAGTTTTGTTGAATAGTAGATATCTTGTTTTTCTTGTCAATGACCATATTCCAATATATATATTGAGCCAGTTAGACAGCCACTGTATACAAAATGTATCTCCCCAAAGTCCCCTCTCATGTGCAGGCAGAATTGGAGATGTAAACAACCGCATCTTTGAAAAATATGTGACAACATCATGTATTCCATGCAACTGCCAAAGAAAATCAAATTCCAGTTCATATTCATATGACTCCAATGCCTCAGCGTTGCCATTTTTTAAACAACCCAAGAAATAATCTATCAATCCATTGTGCAGTTCGGTCGAGAAATAACGGAAATGCAGTAGAACCTGAAATGCATCGAAAAGGCAATCCCCTACAATATATGAGAATGCATCCAATCTAAAAAGGCCATTGCTATGCAAAACCTCGTCAATGTTGTCATGTATAATGGAGTGTGTATCCTTTTCATACGACTCAACATCTATTACTTCTTTCATCTTTTGAACTATGATTTTGAAGTTGTTTCTTGGATACTTTCAGTTTGCATGAAAACAGAGAAAAAGGGGAAAAAAAGAAAAAGGAAAGTAAAATAGGAAAACTACAAGCATGAAACTGCGTACCAATCCTCGCATGTATATTTCAACCTTCTTCTTGTCAACTTCAATCCCCCCTAGTCCCCATAGTAGATGATAAGAAAACAAACCCACACTGGAAAGTGAACCAAATAGAAGAAAAAATGCAAATAAATAACACCATAAATTTACTGAGCAGAAAGACCGATTTGAACCGATTCATGGCGTGCATCCTACAAGCTTCTCAGAGCCAGAAAAAGTTCTGCAAAATAGAAAGGAAAACACAAAGACAAGAGGTGGACGTAGTTTTGCGACCCATAGAATAAAATTAATCCTTGCCTCTACACCCCAGCGAATGGTTCCCTCTTGTGATAGCTCCGAACTAGTTTTCGAAAACCCCTCTGCATTGCAATTTCTGAAATAGCTATGGACGTGGCAGTCGGCATATGAAAACACATGGTTTCCAGGAACAGAATTTAAGAGCACAGAGAAATATGATATGCAATAGAATTTCGAGGCAGGGACTCCCACCATTGAAAAATAGCAATGAAACGATGGTACGGAAACTTACCCATTAACGAGGGATGACAACAACTTAGCCCCAAAAAACTACAAACCGCAACAACAGGTCCAATATCTTGCAAATTTGAAGAACAATAAACCAATGAACAACCATGAAGAGGTCCAACTGCAACTACAGGACCTCAACTTTGCAAAGTTGAATCAAACAAGAACAAGAATCATGGAACGAACCAGCAAACAAGCATCAACCACTGAACCAGTGATGTCAGTGGAGAACAATTCAGCACAATTTCACTGCAAACAACACCATAAAAAAAATGGAACGAAACTGTATTGCAATGCATCCGTACAATAAACATTTAAGAGTGCCAGACATGTTAGGTAAACACTTAAGACTGTCAAAACCATCGAAGGATGTAGCCCTATGCAAACATTTAAGAAAAAATGCAGCGTGACATGCCTATTCTCTCGAAGCACGCAAGAATAAAGCAAAAATCACACATACTAATATGCTAGAGAAATGTATTCTACCTAGTATAAAATGTTAAGCCAAACATTCGAACTAATGCTAGCATTAATCCACCTTCAACCAATCCATAAGAAAATATATGGTTCAAAAATACCATATACGATCAAATACTTTGGATATGCCAACATATATAACATTGGGAATAGTGAAGCCGACAATAAGACCTCCAATCGATTGTGCATTCAAATCATTACATATATGGTACTTTTTATTATATAAAAATCGATGTTTTCAGTTTCCTGGTTCCAACAATAGATAATATGGAAATATTTGTGGTCAAAGGACAATCTAATACGAGGTCAACGAATTATCAATCGTTATAGTCCCTCTATGCCTACGACAGGGACTAATAAAGCAAAAAGTTGGCTCAAAACATGATGTGTAGTATTTAGCATTGCCCAAAATTAATGTTTTTCCTAAGAAAATATATTGCACAAGGACACTAAAGACAACATTAAAGTAACATATTGTTGTAGTAGGGGTGAAGTACCTTGGAGCTCTTATTATCCATATCTAAAGGAAATTGCAACTTTTGAATGAGAAAAACATAAATGAAAATAAAGCAAAAAGCTCTTTACGTAGACTGGGATATCAAAAAAGGGAAACAAAAGAGTCAAGAAGAGTCCATAAAAAAAAGGCTAGAAAATTGTAGCCACAACCTAAATGGGGAAATATCATAAGAAAAAAAGGGAAACAAAAGAGTAAAGAAGAGACCATAAAAAAAAGGCTAGAAAATTGTAGCCACAACCTAAATGGGGAAATATCATAAGAAGCATTGCAAACATCATGATGTGGATGGACACACCTAAAAATTGTTGGAATCTCCATCCATAATTTTGTTTGAAGTGGTATAAATATAAAAATGGGAGTAATGAAAATTGCAAGATGACATAAATGATGGTAAAGAGTAGCTTTGATGTGGATTAGAACCTAGTCTACACCACAAAACCACATCCAAGGGAAAGTGTAGATAGAAGTACACTTTTCCATATCAAAGTTCAAGTGGAACATGAAAGTAAATGATTTTTTATAGTGGTTCCTAAAGCAAATTGATTTATGAAGCCTTAGTTGATGAGCTAAGTTTAAAGACATATGATCTCGTACAACCTTGTTCATTTGGGTGGATGCAAGATAAATATGCCATGAGAATCACCAAAATATGTAAGATCAAGTTTTCCATAAATGTTGATTTCATTGATGAAGTAGTGTGTGATATAGGACCACTTGATTCATGTGAAGTGATGTTTGGTAACCCATTATATCTATGGGACAAGGATGCAACCATTTATAAGACAAAAAAACAAATATTGCATTCTAAGTCAAAGGTGGTGAAGACCACATCAAGGCACATAAAAGGAGAGATAAAGCATCCCTTTTAACAACAAAATAAGAAAAACAAATCATCATAAGTAGTCAAAATCAAGTAACCTTGATGAAAAATAGTTCAATGAACTTGGAGAAAAGAGTGGAGGGCATGTGCTTCCATCTCCTCAATTGATAAGATTTTAGAGGCAAAAAACCTCCTATTTGGGAGGTGTGACCTGAAATGGATTGTTATTAGAGGAAATGATATGTTAAAAATAGCTCAGTTGTAGATTTGTAGGTTTAAAAATGAAGACTAAGACCAATGCAAACCCATATTTGTGGGTTTAATGGCCAGGGTTGGAGTCCAAAGGAATTGGAATTTTTTTTTTAGTTTGTAGGTTTTATAAAGTTTAGAAAAAGAGGTGTTAACTTCCTCCTTTTCCTTTGAATAAGTTAACGTCTTGTTAAGGTATGACTGAGTCCTTATGTCTAAGTGTTGGAAATATTAGAGGAAATACAGAGTATGGAGCATGAGAAAGGAAGCATGTACCTATGCTCCTTTTCTCCAAAGGAAATCGACCATGGAAAAAGGAAGGCAAAGTGGGGGCATGGAGTATGGAAAAAGGGGGAGTTACTTCTACCCTTTTCTTTCTACCCCAGCTAAAAGGGAGGTGTGACCCACAACCAAATGTGGAAGTAATATGGGGTGGGGCTTGGGAGCATGGAAACATGAGCTATTTTCATCTACCCTTCACCCTAAATAAAATACTTTATCATGGATTAAAGGGAGATCTCAAGCCTTACACCAATGGCCACGTGACATGTGGTTGGAAGAAGGGAACCAAAGGAAGAAAAAAAGGGTCACCACGAGAGACCTATATATAAAATGTGTTGAAATTATGCTTATACTGAGAGGGGGGTGAATCAGCATATGATACTTTTTACTTTATTTAACCATTCATCAATCATTCATTATCTGAGAAATAATAATCACATATGAACTCAAATCATAATGAAAAGAGTTTAACATGGAAACTTGATCGGGAGAAAACCATAAAAATTATCTTTATAAATGTCTGTAGGCACCAAACTACTATTACAAATATTGTAGGTACCAACCTACTGGAGACACCAATCTTTTCAACTGAGCACCAACTCAATAAGATATGTGTAGACACCATTCCAATATCTTCATACACATAGTACTTATGACTTCACCTGCATGTTTCATTCCACATCAATCCTTCAAATACTAGCAAGCCTCATAGCATCATTCCCAAAGTCTAATCACTGACAACAACATCCACCGATGGAAACATCCACTGACGATAACATCCACTGATGGAAACATCCACTAATGACAACATCATAACCTCAAAATAGTTCACACAACAACATCATAGACCTCCAGTCCTTCATAGCGCACCTTAAAGATAAGAAAGACATCAAGAAAATTTGTTAGACTTCTCTTGCACACCAGAAAGACACCCCAACACCTTTAGTGCACCTCAGATCACTTTTGTGCACCTCAGAATTGATTTGTTTCTTGGTTGTACTACTAATGTGAAAATTTATCATGTATTTATAGAAATTTTGCCCGCACTTTCAAGGCCGACCTATAGAGACTGGCTAAGTCGACCTTAATTTTCTGTTTGGGTTGTCTGACGAAAAAATTCATATCTCCTCATTCCTAGTGAGTTAGAGGAAATGTCATATACCATTGGAAAGTTCTCGGAATAAGATTTCCAACCATATAACTCGTTCTCCCATTTCGGCTAGGTTTGTAGGGAAAAAATTTCTTCAAATATAGGGTATCTAAAATGACCATCAAAAATCCAAAAGTAATACTTTCAATAATCTCCATCTTGCAATATTTGTCTTGGACATCTGTAGGATTGTAATATTTATCTTGGACATATGTATGATCCTCCTATATTTAACATCAATAAAAACAATATTTCCAACAATATCCCCCTTTGTCATTGATGGAAACCCTTGGTCAATTGTGTAATACTCCCATTGTCTACAACTCTCCTTGTGTCTGCAATTCTTCCTATGTCTACAACTTCTCCCCCTTTGACATCAATGGAAAAGGTAGGCTCCCCCTGAGCTTGTGCTTCCCTTTACTGACTAGATGAGAGAGATATCACTCCCATGCAACATTTTTCTCCTTTGACTTTATTGAGTATGTATACATCTCTTGAGGTTCTATTTGCATTTGCCACTAATATTCCTAAAGTTGTTTTCCTTATCTCACACCCTTTAGAATGAAATGTGAGGTTGTAACCTTGATCACACATTTGGCTGACACTTAGAAGATTATGCTTTAACCCTTCAACATACAAGACATTGTGTGTCTTAGTCTTTCCATTATCAAGACTAATAGTACATTTTCCAACTATCCTTACAGAAGCCTTATCTCCAAAAGTAACATTACCTCATTTTTCTTCCTTCAAAGTGAGAAACTTGGTTTGGTCCCCTGTCATGTGTTTTGAACATCCACTATTAATTTTGAGCATAAAGTGCAAGTCCAGATTCTTCCTTCTTCGATTCTTCTTGCTTCCTTTTCCACACCTTGGTGTATTCTTCTCTATGTTGGGTAAGAAAATCTTCTTCCCTATTTTGTTTAGGAGACTTTATCATGCTGCTTCTACAGTCATGTGTTATGTGCCCATAGTTATTGCACTTATAACATTTAGTATCAAGTAGAGGAGAAAATTAAATGTAGTTTCTATTAGCAAACCTATGAGAACTTCTAGTTTTGTTGCTCACATAATCATCCTTTGAGGTTTTGTAAGAACCTCTATTTCTATCTCTCACATGATCACTCCTTACATAAGCTCTACAATCTATTGCTTTGTGACCAAAATTATTACAACAAAAACAATAGCCAAGAAAGAGATTTTGGTATTGGTTTGTCAAAGGTCTTCATGGTGGAACAACTCTTCTGAACTCATTCTTGTTGTTCTTGTGAGAAGAATCAGGTTTTTGTTGGTCATCATTTCACTTCCTGTTGTTGCTTTCATTGTTGGTAGAGCCTTTGAGAATATTAGCATAACTTTCAGGATTTTTTTCTTTTTCTTTTTTCTGATGGCTTTGTGACTTTAATGCGTGCTTCTCCCTCGATGGTCTTTTATTTATCGTTGTAGTCAAGGCCTTTCTTGATGAATGGTGACCTTTGGAAACTGAGAATATTATCTAATATTTCAATACTCTTTCCAAACTTCAATCTTATATTCAATTGGTCAGTTTTTTTCTCCGGTTCCTTTCTTAAGGAAATTATTTCAGCTTGTCCCAAATCTGTTTAGATGGTGTACACTTCATAAATGTTTTGTAGCTTGTCCCAAATCTGTTTAGATGATGTACACTTCATTACCTTGACAATCTCTAAATCTGATAGGCCACTCATGGTGGCATCTATTGTTTTTGCATTGTTTTTACTTGACTCCTTCCCAACTTAATTTGTATAACCTATTGTGATCAATTCCCAAATACCAAACCTAAGGGACTGTAAATACATCTTCATTATTATACTCCATGATGCATAGACCCAATCGAGAGAAAACCATATAACTTATCTTTATAAATGTTTGTAGGCACCAACCTACTAGAGACACCAATCTCCTTAACTGAGCACCAACTCAACAAGATGTAGGCACCAACCTACTGGAGACACCAATCTCCTAAATTGAGCACCAACTCAATAATATATGTGTAGACACCAATCCAAGATCTTCATACGTAGAGTACTTATGACTTCACCTGCATGCTTCGTTCCATAGACAATCCTTCAAGCCCTAGCAAGCCTCATAGCATCATTCCCAGAATGTAATCACGTACGACAACATCCACTCACGACAACATCACAATCTAAAACATTGCACACTACAGCATTACAAAACTCCGGTCCTTCATAGTGCACCTTGAGAATAAGAAAGACCTCAAGGAAATCCCTTAGACTTCTCGTGCACACCAGAAAGACACCCCAACACCGTTAGCGCACCTCAGATCACTTTTGTGTACCTCATACTTGATATCTTGCTTGGTTGTACTACTAATGTGAAAATATATCTTGTATTTATAGTAATTATGTCCCTACTTTCAGGGATGACTTGTAAAGACTGATTGAGCCAACCTCAATTTTATGGTTGGGTTGTCGGACGGAAAATTCATTTCTCCTCATTCCTAAGGAGTTATAGGGAATTCCATATATCGTTGTAAATATCTTAGAATAAGCTTTCCAACCATATAATTTGTGATCCCATTTGGGCTAGGTATGTAGGTTAAAAATGCCTTCAAATATAGGGTATCCAAACTAACCATCAAAAATCCAAAAGTAATACTTTCAACAATCTCCATCTTGCAATCTTTGTCTTGGAAATTTGTAGGCTTGTAATATTTATCTTGGACATTTGTAGGCTCCCCTGTCTTTGGCATCAATGACAACAATATTTCCAACAAAATGAGCATCTTCCATGTGGAATCCAAAGAATGGACTAAGAATATCATGCTTTGGGAGTTAAAGCTCGAGTGTCCATGAAGATGCATGTCACTGCTTTTTGGGTCTCTTGGCCTTCCGTGGGAAAAATGGACTATGATAGGAAACTAATAAAGGGACAAACTAAACGAAATAAAGAAGGTTTAACAATCGGTTCTATGTGTTGGTGGGAATATTGAAGTACTTGTATAATACTTGGGAAATGAGGATTATTCTAATCCTAGACAATGAAGAGACATAATACTAACTTGTCCATGGGGAAAAAAGACTATCCCAACATGTAATTGTATTAGGAGAGTAAAAACTACATAAAATCTCTACTAGAGAGCATAATACTCTTAACTTTAAAATAAATTTCCCTTAAATAGAATATAGTTCTAAACAAACCAATTATTACTAGGGTTTTTCCTTTGGGTTTCCCACTATGTGTGTATGTTCTCTTGCACTAAGTTACTTACATTTTGAGTATAGTCATTTTTATTTACACAATAGAAATAAACAAAAAAGATCATTTTTTTCACATATAAATTAAATGAGGTTCGTATTGGAGAAATGACTTGGCCATAGGTCAATCAATTATGGATCAATGTTTGCCTTCCTTGGGTTCCTCTAGTAATGGAAATAGTAACACTTGACTTTGTTAGCACTAGAATTCACCCTCCGATTGTGATCCATATGGATATCGGTGGCCACCCACCTTTTCCAAGTGGCTCAAAACAGTTTTCTGACAATTTTGGTAATTTACTATTTTTAGCAGTTTTAACTTTCGAGGCCATTTTGAGGGCCCAAATGAAGGTTTTTCAGGATCAAGCTCCTCAATGATATCCTAAGGCATGATTGAGCCCCCAAAATGAATATCCTCGACGATACCTTTCCAACGGGCTATCACATGCCTAAAACGGAGATCGTATGCAAAAGTTACGACCCCGAGAAGTTGATGTACTAACTTACCCAAACGGGGCCCACATGACTTTTGGCGCTTCATCTCCTAGGGTTAGGTTTTTGGATGTCTAGGGGTTTTTTCATTCTTGTTTATTGTAAAAAGGCCTTTAGAGCCTCATTGTAATCTTCTTCTTGCGAATGCGCGCAGTTGTCACATCTCTTCTCAGAGATAAGCCGCCACCATTCCAACAAGCTTGCTTCCGCTGCATTTTACAGTTTCAGCTTATTTCGTTATTGAATAGAAAACTAATTTTACTGTATCTCTGTTATTTTGCGTCAAGCACTTGTTAATAATCTGTATTCATTTCGTTCTACTCATAAAATCCGAATCAGATTGTAGAGAGGGTAAGCCCAGTACCCATCGGAGTTTTATGTCACGGGTTGGTTTTAAAGAGGTCAAATGGGCACAGACTCAAGATGATATCATTTTAACTCAGAAATCTGGACTACCATGTGTAAGCAATTGAAGTCTGGAATCAACTTCAGTCAGTAATTTGTAGTAAGGGTGAATAGAGGGAAGACTTTGGTGAGGAGAGTGTAGAGGTCTGTCGTGGACATCAAGTCTTCCAACAGCCTAAGGAGGAAAAACTTAAACACAAGATCCTCTTGAATTCAAATCTCAAAGAAACTGAAAGAAATTACAACAACACTATAATCAAACATTCATCATAATACAGTTACAACAATCCATGTGAATCAGTCAATCGTGAACTCTCTCAGTATCAGAGGCAAATAAGATGGAGTAAGAAAGCTGACTTAGATTAACGAAGATGTCTCAAAAACAAATACATAACCAGAGAACCAGAAGCTTCATCAAAATTTTACAATACGGGATCACTGCTCAACCATCAACCATAACAAAATATCAAAACTACCTACTTATACTCATAATTGTCCACAACCACCAGGGGTGCGCTCTGGCCACTGCATTCAAGGCTTGCCATCTGCATCTTCTTATGTCAGACTACGCATGCATTCTTCTATCAGACGCAAACTTAACTCAACATGGGCCTTCAGGAAAAATGGTCCATCGAGGGGGCCTTTGGATGACATCTCTGTCTCTACAACCAGACCCTCCATGCTTTCCATTTATGGAGTGAGTTGAAGTTTCAACCACCACTCCTTTTTCATTAACTGTTTCTTCTCGGGATCACAATGAGGCTAAATGCCCATGGGTTGTTGTGTGTTACTAGCGTCTCTTTACTGCAAGTCCTATGAAACCCGCGACCTTCCTCTTTTGCGCTTCTGAAATCTCAATCCTTGGGCACCACGTCCTTCTTCATCACTCCTTCACGCTTGTGACCTCGGGTGCTTCGGGCTTCGGCCCTTTGGGACTTTGCAATGTTTCTCATTTTAAAACTTCTGAAGTAAAACTCTCGGAGTGACAGATCTGATGACGCACGGCTCTTGCTGATCAACGACTCAGATCTATTTTGGGCCTTTGGCCACAACTTTAACATTATTTTGAACTCCTAATTCTTGCAATAATGTTCTACCATTGGTCTCTCCCAATGAGATCTACGACCCAGATTTAATCTTTGCTCAACCTTGATCTCAGGCCTTTTCTCTGTCGCTAATCTTTGAGAAACTTTGGACTTCTGAATGCCCCCATGTAGTCGATCTGATTTGCCTGATTGGATCTCTGTCGTTGAAAGATAAACTTGTTTGCTTGCTTGATTCGAGTCCAGAACGGACTACTCTGAATGTTGCGCTTTGACGCTTCTTGTGAAAGCCGCAAACTTGGACAACATGTTTCCCTTGACAACTATATGTGATAACATTTGGCTCCACAGGGGATGGCATGCTCCCTGCAAGCTGCCAAGAACAAGCAGTTCAAGTCGCCTTATGCATTGGGCTATGGAGTCTAGCTCAAAAATTTCGTTAATGAAAACAGGGAAATATGTACACACTACTCTACTAAAAACGAGAACAAACACATGGGCTCTAGAAGGAGATTATTTATGTACAATCCTATACTAACTGATCTTTACAAAGTGCTAGGTGAAAGCAAACTTCCACCATAGCCACCCAGGCTGTTTGGTGATAAATTTGTTATATTTATCGCAGTTGATCCTCAAAAAGCTAGGGAAGTATGAAAGTAGAATGAGAACATGGATTCGAATGCTTCCCATACCCCCAAATGATGATAAGATGAATAATCCTGCACAATCCAATGCTTTTTGAAAACACAGCTCCATATATGACCCCACAGGGTCACAAAATTTACAATCAGGGGAGCTCAACTGGTAAAAAAATACCTCATGTTCTCCATTGTTTCTCACCCATTGTTTGATGCTCTCAGAGTGTATAGGTGGGTGGAGAACTGATGCAAGTTGGTCAATCCCAGGTGATATTTGCTCATTTACAGGCTCTAGACAAGAGATAAACTACACATTTAGCTACTCCTTTTCATGTTACTCTGTGTCTTCTACAGGTCCAGGATGGTTGATTTCCACCCAATGCCTTTCCTTAATGAATAAAGGAAAAGTCTCTATAGTGTGGTCTTGGAAATCTTTCATATCCATATCAGAATCTGATTCATAGTTGTCATACGTAGGCTTGTTGCTCCCCAAGTCAACAAAATGTAAGGTAGGGATCTGCTCATTTACAGGCTCAGGACAAGAGGTAGACTACACATTTAGCTCTTTCATTTATCCTTCATAGCTCTCCCAAGGATCTGATTCATAATCATCATAAATAGGAACCAAGGAAAAGCTTTGCTCTTCATTATCTTCGCTACTTCCTTATTGTTGTTCCAGACTTGATTCATACTCAATATCTTCATGCTTGGAATTTGAAACATACCGATAGTTTTCTTGCTTATGAACATGAAAAATTTCAAGATATGCTTGCATATCAACCCCCTTGCTAGCCCTGATGTTCTCTTCGACCTCTTCAGCATCTTCAAACAGGTGTCTTAAAGATGGAGATTCCTCTCTCTCAAGAGAAGGACCAGCTCTGGATGTTGAGCCATGACATAGTACACCATGGCAGCAGTCTATGTGGGTCTGATCTCCATAGGCATACTATGATAAACATTGTAAAACCTCATGTTGAAGACATCCAAGCCTTCCTCTTCCCCTCTCCTCAAGGCATTAAACTCAAACCAGTATTGATCAAGGGACTTGTTCTCGCCACAACACTTTAAAAATGCATGGCATAGCTCGGTCCAGGAGCCAATAGAACCGGCTTCCAGACATCTAAACCACATAGCAACATCTCCAGATAGGGAATGTGAGAATAACCTCATGGTAACATCCTCATGAACAATCTCAAACTGATCAACAAATTTCTCAAAGGCCTCCAAGTGCCTCTCAGTTGTAACATGATCCTCCCCAGAAAATCGAGGAAGATACTCAAAGGAATAAAGAGGATAAGGATGAAGGTCAAGTGGCAGCCTTAAAGGTTTAAACATCTTGTCTCTAATCTTAGCTTGAAAACTGGTGGGTTGAATATGAGGTTTAACAAGAAGATGGACAGGCTCAGCAGTAATAATGGAAGGCAATGAGATCTGAGAAGGCTTTGAATCATTTTCAACCCCCTCAAGGCTACAGGGGTGATCAATTTCACGAGGAAATCCAATACAAATCTCACTTTTATGGATAGGCTAAGGTGAAGACACAAGATCATCATCTACAACATAAGAAGAGGGCATGTCTTCTTCTTCCAAGGATGGAAAAATAAATGAAGGCTTATTATCATCTGAATAGACAAAGCATAGGATAATCCTTTTTATATGTAAAGGGAAAGAGAGAAATGAGATGATAAAGAAAAACAAGATTTCATGAAGAAAGCTCATAAACTGATACCTAGTCTTCCCCTTCGGTATGGTCATCTTTATGTCAACAAGGTCCTCCCCAGTGGAGTCTTCGATTGTGGAGTCGCCAGGTGCAAGTTGAAATCTTCAATGGTTTTGATGTTTGGTGCATCTTCAGAATCAGAAGCTTGTTATCGTTCTATCCCAGGGAAAAGTCTTCAATTCGTTCCCCGACAATAATGCCAAAAATGTTAGCACTAGAAGTCACCCTCCAGTTGTAGAGAGGGTAAGCCCAGTACCCATCAGAGTTTTATGTCACGGGTTGGTTTTAAAGAGGTAAAATGGGCGTAGACTCAAGATGATATTGTTTTAACTCAGAAATATGGACTAGCATGCGTAAGCAATTGAGGTCTGGAATCAACTTCAGACAGTAAGTTGGAGTAAGGGTGAATAGAGGGAAGACTTTGGTGAGGAGAGTGTAGAGGTCTGTCGTAGACATCAGGTCTTCCAACAGCCTAAGGAGGAAAAACTTAAACACAAGATCTTCTTGAATTCAAATCTCAAAGAAACTGAAAGAAATTATAACAACATTGTAATCAAACATTCATCATAATACAGTTACAACAATCCATGTGAATCAATCAATCATGGACTCTCTCAGTATCAGAGGCAAATCATATGGAGTAAGAAAGTTGACTTAGATTAACCAAGATGTCTCAAAAACAAATAAATAACCAGAGAACCATAAGCTTCATCAAAAGTTTACAATACGGAAGAACTACTCAACCATCGACCATAACAAAATATCAAAACTACCCACTTATACTTAGAACTGTCCACAACCACCAGGGGCGTGCTCTAGCCACTGCATTCAAGGCTTTCCATCTACATATTCTTCTGTCAAACTGCGCATGCATTCTTCTGTCAAACTGCGCATGCATTCTTCTATCAGACGCAAACTTAACTCAGCATGGGCCTTCAGAAAAAATCATCCATCGAGGGGGCCTCTGGTTGATAGTTTTGTCTCTACAACCAGACCCTCCATGCTTTCCATTTATGGAGTGAGTTGAAGTTTCAACCACCACTCCTTTTTCATTTATTGTTTCTTCTCAGGATCGCAACGTGGCTAAATGCCCAAGGGTTGTTGTGTGTTGTTGGTGGCTCTTTACTGCAGGTCCTATGAAACCCACGACCTTCCTCTTTTGTTCTTCTGAAATCTCGAGCCTCATGCACCATCTCCTTCTTCATCACCCCTTCACGCTTGTGACCTCGGGCACTTCAGGCTTCATCCCTTTGAGACTTTGCAATGTTTCTCATTTTAAAACTTCTAAAGTAAAACTCCCGGAGTGACAGATCTAATGATGTGTGGCTCTTGTTGATCAACGACTCAAATCTATTTCGGGCCTTCGGCCACAACTTTAACATTATTTTGAACTCCCAATTCTTGCAATAATTTTCTACCGTTGATCTCTCCCAATGAGATCTACGGCCCAGATTTAATCTTTGCTCGACCTTGATCTTGGGCCTTTGCTCCGACGCTAATCTTTGAGAAACTTTGGACTTTTGAATGCCCACGCATCATCGATCTGATTTGCCTGATTGGATCTCTGTTGTTGAAAGATAAACTTGTCTGCTTGCTTGATTCGAGTCCAGAACGGACTTGCGCTTTGACGCTTCTTGTGCAGGCCGCGAACTTGGACAACTTGTTGCCCTTGACAACTATATGTGATAACAGGCTCTACATTGATGATCCATTTTCCCCTATCCATGGAATCTAGTGGTGTTGGAGTTGAATTAGAGTTCAATACTTTCATCTCAACCATTAATTATTATCTAGCATGGAATTCATCATTGTTGTGTGAAGTACTTTTGTGGTGTTCATGACACTTGCATGTGTCCTTCCATTTCTTGTTCTTCTAAATTGTTGCATGCGACTTTGACTAGTTGTCTTAAGGTTGGTTATATTTGTAGAAATTTCGATACAAATTAATGTATTCCTGCGATTCTCCTGATCTAACAATTTCTGCCACTTGTTAAATACAGAATCGCTTCTACTATTATTATTGCAGAAGCAATTAAACCACGATCACAACCACAATGCACAAAGTGAAATA
>ML782694.1:46228-60914 GCA_009831015.1 Picea engelmannii | reverse complement strand
ATTAATCGAGAGTTTAATGCAACTCTGATTATCACAATAAATCACTGTCGGATCTAAATGAGAACCAAACAAACCAACCAAGATCTTCCTCATCTAGATAGCCTCACATGCAGCTTGACTCGCTGCCATGTATTCCGCTTCCACTGAACTAAGTGCCATGGATCTTTGTTTCCTGTTGTACCAAGAAACAGTTGTAGATCCGATACTAAAGATCCCTCCTGATGTGCTCTTTCTATCCATTGGGCTGCCTACCCAATCTGCATCCATGAAGCCATGCAACTTCACCTCATCCGTCTATTTGTACCATAATCCATACTCAGATGTGCCCTTCAGATATCTCAGGACATGCTTTCATGCCTTCCAAAAGAGTTTGGTAGGCTTAACCATCGCTTGACTTAGCTAGTTAACTGCATAGCAAATGTTCGGTCTCGTGTTCACTAAATACATTATCAAACCCACTAACTGTCGATAGACAGTAGCATCCACTACTTCTACAGAAGTAGCATCCTCTTTCCTCCAGTTTCCTGGAAGAGGAGTATCCATGGGTTTGCAGCCCTCCATGTGAAACTTACGCAGTATCTCCCTTGCATACTTTCCTTGAGACACAAAAAGTTCACCATCTCGCTGCCATATTTCCAAACCAAGGAAATAATGAAGAAGGCCCAAATCCTTCATCTCAAACTCCTTTGCAAGGTCCTCCTTGCATGAGTGTATCAGCTGCTCATCACCAGTCAATATTAAATCATCAAGATAAAGAACAATGATTAAAAGCTTACCCTCCACCACAATTTGGTATAGGTTTGCATCAACTTCACTTTTGGTGAAGCCCAATCCGGTGAAATAGTTGTATATCCGAGTGTACCAAGCACGGGGTGCTTATTTCAGCCCGTACAGTGCCCTCTTGAGTCTGCACACATGTGACTCTCTATCAAAGGTCTCAAAACCTTCTGGCTACTCAATGTACACTTCTTCCTCGATGATCTCTTTGAGGAACGCAGTTTTTACATCCATCTGATGAATGCGCCAGCCCATCTGCGTTGAGAGTGCAAGGATGGATCTTATGGAAGAGTACCTTGCGACAGGTGCAAAGGTCTCACCATAATCTATCCCCTCGATCTGTGAGAAGCCCTGGGCCACAAACCTGGCCTTGCATTTCTCCACACTCCCATCAGCAACTTGCTTTACCTTGTAGATCCATCTCGAACCTACCACTAATTTATCAATCGGTCTTGAGACAATTTCCCATACACTGTTTTTGACAATGGAGTCATACTCCTCTACCATAGCATCAACCCAAGTGGGGTCATGCATTGCTTCCTAAAAGGAAGATGGTTCAGTCACAATACATTTGCTCATAAGAGCCATGTATCCAGCAAATCGATCAGGAAACTGTCTCTGTCTGCGCTGTGAAATAGGGGCTCCTATATTCTGTGCAGCATCTAGTCTCAATCTATCAGCTTCCCTGGTGCGCTTTCTGCCATTTCTGATGGATGGCTCTGCTTGAGTGGTTTCCTCCACTCCATGAACCTCTTGATGTGGTTGATCCACATCTTGAGACTCATCCTTGGGAACCAGTAGTTCCTCTTCTACATGCAAGTCTAGCTCCCTCTCAAGCGACAACCGCATGGTTTTCCCCTCATCAAATTTTATATCCCGTCGCATAACAGTCATTTTACTGTTCAGCAAATACACACGATAATTATGGGGTGTTTCTGTGTACCCCACAAATATCCCAACTTCAACAGTCGGTTCTAGCTTCTTCCTGGCATCCTTGGTCACATGCACATAAACAGATGAGCCAAAATTTTTAAAATGAGAAACATCAGGTTTATTACCAGCAAAAGCTTCTTCAGGTGTACTCATGCCAAGTACTCTATGAGGACAAAGGTTCTGCACATAAACCGCAATATTGCATGCTTCTGCCCACAAATGCAATGGTAGGCCTTGATCATGCAACATCGCTCGTGTTGCACCCACGATCATTCTGTTCTTTCTCTCCGCAACCCCATTTTGATGTGGGTTATGAGGCACTATGAGTTCTCTTCGAATTCCTTCTCTGCTGTAGAAGTCTTTGAATTCGTTAGAGATGTATTCTCCACCATTATCGCTCCTTAGAGCCTTCACTTGCTTCACCGACTCTTTCTCCACCAATGCTTTAAACTCACAGAACTTTGAGAATGTTTGATCCTTCTTCTGCATGAAGAATATCCATCATTTACGAGAAAAGTCATCAACAAAAATAACATAATACCTGTGTTTTGTTGTTAAAGCAACCGAGAATGGTCCACACACGTCCATGTGAATTCTCTCTAGGATCACCGAAGCACGGTTCTCCTTTTCATGAAAGGTGGACTTTACATACTTCCCCAGGGTGCACCCCTTGCACTGATCTGACTGAGCAAATGTTCCCCTTGGAAGTCCAGTAGATATTTATTGCATGATCTTCAAGGCTCCATGATGAAGATGGCCTAATCTCATGTGCCATAATTCGCCCTCATCCCGGCTCACCACTATTTTTGCCTTGCCTATCATGGCACCGCAGCCATCTACCTGCAACATGTAGAGATTCTTAACTCGAATCCCTATATTCTTGACTTGACCTGTTGCTTTATGTCACAGGTAGGCTATACCACTGCTAAAAACAACTTCATAGCCTCTGTCCTCCAACATTGCGACTGAGACCAAGTTTTTTTTCAGACCTGGAACATGCATAACATTTTTTAATTGAAATGGTTTACCTGACTCCCTCTGAAAGGTAATGGTACCAATACTAGTCGCATTGTATCGTCCATTGTCGCCCATCTCTATATGCATTCTGAGATCTTTCTCCTCCAAGTCAATGAAAGACTCTCTATCTCCCGTCATGTGGAAGGAAGCGCGACTATCCAAATACCACACTGATCTTGATTCACTTGATGCCATGCATGCGATCAAAGCGAAGTCAAGCTCAAATTGTGAGACAAGAGCCTCACCAGTTGCAGCTCCAGCAACCGTCTTGTTCTTCTTCTTCTGTGAACAGTTAGTAGCGAGATGCCCACGTTCGTGACAGTGAAAACACTTCACTTTGGACAAATCTAGCTTCTTGACTTTAGACTCGGAATTTGATTGGGATTTCTTCCCTTTCCATTTCCTTGCCTTGGCAGTCAAAGCACAATCCTCTACATCATCACGCTTTGATGAAGATCCATCTCTGGTGTTCCGCCTGAACTCCTCTTGCACCAGATCTAACCATAGTCGTTCCCAATCCGATAATTTTTCCCTTCCATTAACAGAGTCTTGATAACTGTGCCAACTCTTAGGAAGCCCTAGGAGCGCCAAGCTCACCAAATCATCAACAACGATTGTTATTCCCACACTTCCAAGCTCATCCCGACATTGGACAAACTTCGTGAGATATTTTGGAATGGTGTCGCCTTTCTCCATCTTGATCTTCCTGAGTTTATCTTTGAGCGCCAATTTCCTATGGTCGCTACTGTTTTGGAACAGATCTGTCAAAACCTTCCACATTGCATATGGTGTGGTTTTCCCATGGAGACTTGAGACAATGTGGTCTCGTACTCCCTCCAACAGAATCCTCCTCGCCTTTGCCACTTTCTTTTTCCATGCATCAATATTTGCAGTATCTATCGCATCCGGCTTAGGAACATCTGCGTCAATGTAACCCTTCAAGCCATTGTCTTCGAGCACTGCCTCCATCCTATCCTTCCAAGCAATGTAGTTAGAGCTGCCCTTGAGTGCATACTCCAACCTCAAGCCATTGAAAGACATTTTGATCTTGAATCAAGTGTCACACCAAGAAAATCTTGCAAATTCGAATGTTATCCAACCCAAAACTCAACCCCTTCACTTTCCTCTTGCCCTGGGAGGTTCGCACCCCACTTGAGAGAAACCTGAGGGAAGTTCGCACCCCACCTGAGAGCAACCTAAGGGAAGTTCACACCCTACCTGTGTATAGCCTGCGAACTTGCCTGTCAAGTTCGCACCCTACTCCACTGTAGCCTGCGAGAATGTCCTGTCAAGTTCGCACCCTGATCCACTGTAGCCTACGAGAATGCCCTGTCAAGTTCGCACCCTGCTAGTGTATTTTCCTGCGAGAATGCCAATGAAGTTCACACCTTGCCTTTATCTAGGGTGCGAGAATTTCTGTTCTTGAAAACACCGGAAGTTTTCAGTACTAGAGTTCGCACCCTGCTAGAGACGGAACCTGCGAGAATGCAATTATGTTCGCACCTCACTTCCGTAGCTCCATGGCCTTGATACCATGTAGAAATTTCGATACAAATTAATGTATTCCTGCGATTCTCCTAATATAACAATTTCTTCCACTTGTTAAATACAGAATCGCTTCTACTATTATTATTGCGGAAGCAATTAAACCACAATCACAACCACAATGCACAAAGTGAAATATCAATAACACACAACACAGAAGTTTTGCCAGGAAAGTGTAAAGCTAAAAACCCCACTATCATATATTATGTATATCATGAATCATGAAACAATCTCATACAAAACTATAATCCAAGAGCTCTCGGTACAATATAATCGTCTCACACTGTCATACACAAATTAGCGAATACATGCACCAATTTCTGTGTCCAGACAGCCTGCCTCCTCTGCACAATCTCTGCAATCTGAATTCTCACAATGAATCGAATGAATACAATTGCCTAGTTTGCACATACTCATAAGCATATCCAATGCATGTGTGAACAAATCACAACTGATAGCCAATTGTCCCTTTCACCTATTATCTCAACTGGATCTCCAATGGATTTGCATGCATGTAGTTAATCGTGATGAATCTTCAGTTGCATGTGAGTTAACTGATAAACTGAACTCTCACTAGTGCATGTTTAGTTACAACTAATACAACTGATCTTGACTCACTTAACTACACTTATAATTCTGTTACAAAACCAAATCATTCAGTTATGAATGAGATAATAGATTAATATTTATTGTCTAATTTAATTAAGGGAAAAGTAAATTAGACACATGTTTCTTGTTGACTTTTCAACAATATTTACTATGTACTTTGTTCTAAGAGTTAAGGGCACCTTTACCCCTCATGTTGCAATTGATTTTCGACCCCAAACTCTTTCTTACCTTTCTGCCAATTTTTATTATCAATATTAACACCATAACGGTAAGAGGATTAAGATGAAGATATGTCCATAAAACATTTATGTTTGGATGTATCTTTGTAGTCCATTATAGTAATCTAGAACAAAGTGTTGCTCAAAGTCCTGAAAACCTAGCTTTGTATAGGCGTATGAAAGGTATCGATGTACTCTTACATGGTCTAGTATTTACCTTGGTGCAAGATCATCCATCTCTTGTACTAGTATTCATAGTTTCCAATAGATAAATACTCCTCCTTGATGACATTGAAAAATTCCTCCCAATTGGGTTTTGTCACATAGAGTTCATAATATTCAGCATGTTGCATGGAATAAGCATCCCACCAATATTTGACACGGGGAAGGGCCTTTAGTAGTGTGAAAGTAATCTTCTCATTGTTGGAAAAGTAACCAAATGTGTAGAGAGAGAGAGAGAGAGAGAGATCCCCTATAGAAACTGACATAGTGCTTATTGGACTTATAAGGTGACCTCCCATGAAATTATGACATGCATATTGTCCGACAATTTGCAGGGATAGAGAAACAAAAGTGATTAGTTAATGAAATAAATTGAGAAGGGACTTGAACTCAAGATCACACAACAAATCATTGTTCTCACTTGCCACATTGAAGAGCTTCACACACAACAAAGGACTCGTATTCACACAATTCATGACAAACAATAGCACCCATGGGGAAAAAATGTTCATTTGGGTGAGCACCTAAAGGTCTAATTCTCTCAGCTATGTGCCCAATAAGACCAATGTGTATTTTTTGTTTGTTGAAATCGATCTCTTAAAGGCGTGAATTTAGAATCTCGTACCATTAATTCTTGCGAGTCAAAATGCATGCCTAACTCCCTTTCTTCTCAATGAGAGGTTGACAAAGACTTATTATTTGAGAATAAATCTAGAGGTTGGATTTCATGAAAGTCACCAACAAATATCAAATTTGGGTTTATATGGAATTGAGCTAGTTAAAATGACCCAAATCTCTTGCTAACATTGTATTAGAGTAATTCCTAAGTCACTTTACTCCATCTAAGACAGTTCACTTGGCTCAATGCTTACATAAAATATAATAAATTATATAATAATTATATTGAGAAAAACAAGGTGCACTCTATATATAAAGTGGAAAAGATGTGTAATGTCCCCCAGCCCAACCGAGGGACATTACAGTGCGAAATACTCTTAAAAACAAAATTTTTGCTAACTAATTTAATCCATTTACAGTTAACTCATTTCCTTTAGCTTTCAGCTACAAATTAAAAAATATTTAGCTACTATCTATAACCACAAAATAGAAGCATCTACAACATGCTAATAATCAACATGAAATGCAACTAAACAACTCATCACAACAACATATAAATCACTTCCAAAAACACAGAGTTCATGCACAACAATTAAACACATAATTTAACACAACAACAAGATAAAACACTTATATTTTCACAACAGTTGTGCAACTGGCTGTTTGGGACGGACATTCCACCCAAACATAGATCGACTGTTCGAAATCTCAACAACCATACACCCCTGAGATGAGGCTAGCAATCCACAAAAGAGGGTGGTTTCTCACAATCCACTTACAGCTCATAAAACTCTCAACCCAACTGATATTCCCCTACAACTATCCCTATTTTCCACCAGCTATCTTCCTCTTTACCTGTCCAACCCAAGGAATGTACCCCTTCACTGATCTCAGTCGCTCAGGCATCCCATTTATTTATCAGGGTCTCTCTGGCATAGACAACTAGGAATATCTCAGATGGGAACTCAAAGGAAATTGTTGCTAGGAAAACTATCAGCAAACCAATAGAAAACACTCATTGTTTCAGTGTAACTCACACGAGAGTTCACTCTTCAGGTCCAACAACCTGGCTCTTCATTTTTCCAACTCCAATTTGCTCCAATTCGCTCCAATTATGCTCCATCATGCTCTAGAATTCTCCCTCCATGGTTGAATCATATTCAAACTCTATTTCTTGCTCTCTCCCTCTTTCCCATGCACAAACTTTACTCTCCAAAAACTGCTTCCCCCAACCCATACAAATTTCCTCTCTTTGGCTTTCCTTTCTTGAGTCACACTCTTCTCCAAGCTGATTGTACTCAACCCCCATGTTCCCAATAACTTTGGGATGTGACCACTCACACTCACCCTCTTACATGTAATTGATGATTAGCTTTGGGAACACTCAATCAGAAATGGGAAGGTTCATATAAAAATAGCAAATTCAGGTAAATGGGTTCAATCAATATACATGGGTATTTCCCCCTTGGACCTCTCTTGGCCATTACCCTAGACACTCCCCCCTCTTGTGGATTAAGTCAGCCCCCATCTCTTGTCCATGTCCCCTTAGCAACTAGCATCACATTAAATTTAGTAAAACAAGGAAATACAATTCACATATTACATCGCTTGGCAGTAGCCACATATTATGTCGACATAAGCATTAATTAAATTGAGGATTATAGTGGGGATGTTACAAGATGTATCATGTAACATGTGTAATACTAATAGATTAAAAGGAAAAGAAAATGATATTCAATGTCTAAGGTGAAAGAAGAAAAAAAAGTCAAAGTTAAAATAAAAATAAAAATAAACGACCATAGCTCCATCATAATCCAAACTTTTATCTCTAGCATAGCTTCATCGTAATCCAAACTCTTAACTTTTAAAAATAAACTATCATAGTTTTGTAACCTAAGATTTTAACTTTTGAAACCAAAAATTCACAATTGATATTTTTATTTCCTTGCTGCTTAGTTAAAATTTAAAAATAAACTAGCATAAGTCCATCATAACCCAAATTTTATATGTTATTTCAATCATCCCTAGTCACATTGTTTTTGCCTTTATGGTTCTCGTACATGGAAGTAGTGTGAAATGTAAAAAGTGGTATCCAATCCCATTGTGATATGTTCCTATAAGGGCATTGATAATTTTATTGATGGGTGAATTTTATAGTGTTGGGAGGATTGAATAATTTTATTGATCCACTACAAGGAAAAGACCCTCTAGCAGAGGCTTTTAGTGTTAAAAATTTGACAAAAATTGTCAAAAAAACCTCCGCGAAAACATTTTTTTTTGGTAATGGATGGTTTTGCGGAAATTATAACGAAACTTTATTATAACTAAAAAAATATGGGCGAGCAGAGGTTGTAGCGGATGTTTTCCATGGGGTGTGCTTCACAGACCATATGCATTGGTGTGTTTAAAACATTAACGCACCAATCGAATCTATGATACCAAGTGTCGATGCATTCTTGAACTTAAAGCCCTGGTGCTCACATGTCAACCAAAGCACCGGGGCTATCCAAGAAATATGGGGCATTGGTGCTCTTATAAACATAGCTTCATCGATGCCTTAATAAGAATAAAGCACTAGGAAAATCAATGATAACATGCACCGATGCGTTAAAAAACAAACAGGACTGGTGCATGATGTCGAGAAGGCCCCGATGCAAACTCATGAAAGAGAAGCATCGGTGCGCTTACAAATGAAACGCAATGATAAGGCGTATTATTATTATATTTTTTTGTTAAAATATTATTAATATCGGTGCTTTTTCAATTTATGTCAACACCGATGTGTATTATGTTACAACACTAGGACGTGTTATAATTAAAGGCACTGGTACATTTTATCATTGAACGCATCGGTTGTCATATTCTCTTTTCAGAAGCATCGACCTGTGACAGTGCACAATTATTGTTATTTTTTAATTCCATTGTTTATCAAAAAATTGACATATATCTTATAATAGTATTCATATAAATTAAATTTTGATTAGTGCATTTGGATATGATGTTTGGATTATCTTGTTATATCATTAGTGTTTGCATCTCTTCATTATAATATTTAATCATCCATATATGTATTCAACGATGTAACATTTCACAGGAACATTTGACAACACAAAAGAATAAAACAAAGCATATTTTATTATATATAAATAAGAGGTTCTTTGTCATACAAAATGGGACCCTTATTGGTAACCCCTTGTCTTTCAATTGGGACAGTACTATGTCCATTACATTAAACAAAATGTCTGATTTTCACAGACAATTATTTCAAAAAATAGAACAGCTTGCATTGATATACAAATATATTGATCATCATTCTTCGTTGGAACTATTGTCAAACGTGCTCGAGCTACTTCCATGACTTGGGTTATTTGGTCGAATGTTTTGTTGATTGAATCGATTGTTTTCCTCTTCTTCAAATGATTCCATCTACAAAAATAAAAAGAAAGTGTAATGAGTGTATCTGCAATCGTGAGAATAATGAAAATTGAAATAAAGAATATACATGAATGTAAATTGAAAAGCGACATACCATAGCAAGAATCGAGTCCTGAATGATACACATTTTTTCAAAGCCAAATCTCATGCCTTTTGTCAACAACTCTTCTGCTAGCACATTTCCATACTTTGTTTCCTGCAATTTTAATATACCCCATAATAAATTACAGAGTTAATATGAAAAAAAATTTTTGTTCCATTAATTATAAAATGAGAGAACTAAAACAACATAGATACTTACAAATTCCACAATTAATTTTTGATATGCCAACAGATACTCACAACCCTTATTTAGCCCAATGTCAATCAATTCTTGCGATGGCTATTCCTTGTATGTTAGCACCTGTTTGAAGACATTCAAGGATGGTTGTTGTAAAAAAACTCAAAATATACAAAAATGAAATCTTAAGTTGATGTTATAAGGAAATAACAATTACTCACAAACTTTGCTATCAACCCTTTTCTTCCTTGCCGTCTTGTCTTATGTGTTGAATGAGTTCCATTTTGTTTTCTTTTCTGCAAGAAAATACTTGAAAATTAATAATTAATTCTAAATTATTTATTTATATGTACCTAATAGAAAAATTCAATGATTTCATACATTTGAAGCACGTTGTTGTTGAGATGGCTCTTCCTGTGATGCAATTGTGTCCATTTCTTTTACCATCTCCTTGTACACTTTTTTTGACATTCCTACTGGCATATTTCAGATATCAGCTTGTTGATCCTTTGGGATTTTCATAATCTTCCTAAAAAAAGTAACATGACAATTAAATATTTTTATATTGATATATGAAAACTAAATATAACAAGATTGATATTAATAAATTAGGAATGATTTGTAGTGATATATACATATTCTAGAAAAGCATTTTTAGGAATATTACTTTTTGAATGATTCTTTTTTGTTGTTGTATGTTTTTGCTATTGCAAGTCCGACAGGTCTCATTGACCATTGCTCTGGAAACGCTTCCTATAATTTAGATATAACCTGGTTCTTCGAATCATTGGATTGATTTATGTATTGTAAGTGGAAAGTATGTCTATACGTTCGTTCCACTATATCCCTTGTAGTTTTGTAAAAAAAAATCCCCTTTTCATTAACTTCCAACACGGGTCCAGATGAGCTAAGTACAAATTCATCATCATTTACATCTTCTATAATTTTTATTTTCTTAGGATGACATTTTGTTCCTCCATTGTTGGTCCCAGTTGTAGAACATTAAACATATGTGAATTAATAGATTGGTTTGAACATGTTATCTAATATTTTTAAGTAAAAAATTAATGAAAATTGATAAAAAAAAAATAATAAATAAATAAACTCATATTGAATATAAATTTTCCATTCACCTAGTTCATTCTTTTGCAATTTTTTCATCAAGATTTTACCCTCTTCTGCACTTAGATCACAAAGAATCTTATCGAGCTTCTTCATTTTATGGCTCTGCAAGACACACACTAACCAATACATATTAGTTAAACTTACATATAGTTCAAACATATTAATTTTTTATAGAATTTACAAAGAACCTGTCTTTTTAACATATTAATTTTGTATAGAATTTACAAAGAACTTGCCTTTTTTTTTTCCTTTCTAGATGTGTTATCTTTGTATTTGTCAGAATTTGTGTTACTTGAACTATTCTCATACATTTTTTTATCAATATACAACATGTACCATTCAATACAGAAGATATTAAATATATTTTATAAATAAATCACATAATTTTCACCAAAAGAAGTATCATGGTGCATTATATTTATATTAAAGCACCGGTGCGTTACATGTTATCAAACACACCGCTATAAAAAGAGATTTAAAAGAACATTAAATTATAGCAGTGTGCAATATATTGCTAACAACACCAATGCATTTAATGTTAAAAATGCACTTATAAAAGGATTTTAAAAAACATTAAATTACAATGGTGCGATAAGTATCGTTAACAACACCGCTCCAATTGAAAAAACGAAAATAAAAAAATACCATAAACAAATAAATTTACACATCCATGAATGAATTTTTTTAATTATTTGCAGCATAGTCTTTGTGTTTGTATATGTAAGCACACCGGTGCGTTATATTACATAAGACGCACCAATTACCTGAAACTGTTTTTTTTTTAAACGTGACAGGGCCGAGAGGGTTTGGATCTGATGCATCACATGTCAAACCCTTTTTATATGGAAACATAAACCCATAAAATTTAAAAATATAAGATGAGAAGTTATAATTATGAAGTGATAGAGGGAGTTAAACCCTAAGTTGAAGTTTTGCAGACACACAAACAAGAAGAAGTAAGGGTTTAAGGTAAGTATGAAATTTCACAAGTCTAGACTTCGACACTAACATGCTCTACTGTATATATTTATAATTTCGCAAGTATTATAACAAAAGTCTACAATGGATGTAAATGTTGTGGACCTTCTATGAAGGCTAGGTGGTCCAACCACCTACGAAATTCAGTGTACAACTACTCCAAGGTATTCCTCCGAGAACAACACCCTTATAGTAGAGCAACATCGACTTTCAATGGTAAACCATAGAGATCCCAAAGGCCTGCAATAATGACACCAACAAAATGGATTAGAGAATATGAGAGAGAGAAAGAGAAGGAGATTACATAAATATTCGATTCAAATGAGGAGCCTATGTTTGATGATCCATAATTCTTCGACACCTATGTTGAGAAATTTCCCATTGGGATGAAAAAGAAATCTGTCTTTTATGAGCTCCCATATTGGGAGCATCTTCAGATTGTCCACTTACTAGATCCCATGCATATATTCAAAAATGTCTCTTCTTCTTTATGGAGGCACATATCATCAAAAGAAAGTGATACATTAGTTGTTGGGAGAGATATTATTTCTTAAAAAAGTAAAAAGGAACATTGGCCATCAAAATAAAGTAGAGAAGAGGTTGGTACCTCTTGGTGTTTCAAAGAAGGTGATGTTCCATGGATATTGAAGAAAGTTGATATTTATGTGGCAAAGGAAGTTATATTGGGTGTGAAAATGTCTTATTTATATGGGTCTTCACTACGACGCAACTTCACTATGGAAGACCATTTGTCAGGGTTAAAATCACATGACCATTTGAACCTTCTAAGAGTATGTATGTCAAAAACATGATTTTATTATTTTTTTTATAAATTCATGCTATGGGATAAAACATAATTAGTTTTGTATGTGTTTACTTTGTAGTGTCATTATCCTATGCCGGTGTGTGGGTGTGTGAACCATGACTTCCCTATGCAAGTCCATCTTCTAATTCACCTAGTATATGAGGTTGAATTAGTCGGAGTGGTCTCCTATCGTTGGATGTTCTTCTTAGAGAGGTACATGAAGAAATTAAAAGGATTTGTTCGACAGAGGGAAAAATCGGAGGGGTCTATAGCAAAGGGGTACATATCATATGAGTCTTTCTATTATGCCAGTGAGTACATCAAGCCGATCAAAAACTCACCAGGTGCGGTGATTTAGGATGATGAAAGAGATGAAGACAAAAGAGAAGGAGAGCTTTTGCAAATAATGAACGGAAAAAGACACTTGATAAAGAGTAAGTGACTTATCGTTTGTCAAATTTCTACACAGTAGATATTCACACCAAACTTCATAATATATATTTTGATATGATACATACTATATGTCGGTTTGATTTCATGAATATATATATCAACGAATTCAGAAATTGATGCCATCAATAAATTCATTCTTTACAATTCGAAGGCAACACAGCTGTGGGTCGCATTGTATGAACAAAAGATGAGGAAATGGGACAGTGACAGGAAATAATTTAGACGGTTGAATGGTAGAAGCATGCCTTATCCTGATCATTTAAAATAAAATATGCCAGTGATATGCCCCAACAGTTGGGTTGCTGACCAAGTCAGAGAGAAATACAGTGCATCTAGTCGTTACCTGCGTGTTGAAGTGGATGCACTAAACATAGGGATCAGGTGCAACAACTCGGTAATAATCTCTTTGTGTACATTTTGTAACATTTAAATGTACCTTTGAACTATAACATCTATATTTTATATTTTATTAGTCAACTTATTAGACACATGACACTGTGATTTTTTCACTTTTTTATAGGTGCATTTGTTCCCATCTATGTGGGCATATTGACATCATTTTCGCACAGAGGATGTCGACGATGTACGCATGACACAGATTGTGGAGTGGAAGTCGAGTTCGATGAATCTATTTGTGCTAGCCTCCGCTATCAAAAACTAATATGAGGGACGTTAGGTTATGTTGGAAAGATGCAAGAGATCATTCAAGTGGACTTCTCTTCTTTCCAATGTGTTATTTTTAGGTGCAAGTGGTGGTACACATTTGATCGGAATAATGTGAAGGAAGATCATGATAGTAGGATGATATGTATCAACTCTAGAAAGATGTGGCATGAAGCTAAGGAGCCTTATGTTTTCCCAAAACATTGCAACCAAGTGTTTTTTTACCCTAATGTGTTGGATATGGATTGGTGGTTCGTATTAAGACATGACCCTAGATCAAAACATATTTTTTAGAACAACAGTGTTATCATGCCAAGCGAGGAAGATAATTAGGGTGATGACAACAAAGAGTGATATGTACATGTTTTATTTCATTTTTAATATTGTTGTTGTATCTTTTTGTTATATTCTTTATTTCGCTAATTATATTGTTTTTTATTCATCTTCCAGCAGAGGAAATGTTAAGTTAATTATAACAAATCTTTGAACAATTCTAGTTGGTTAATAGTCACTTTCATGTGTAATGTGTTTGTCTTTCAAATTATTTGTGGTTGCATGGAACGATTGTTATTTGAACATATTTATATGTCGTTGCATATATTTAAAAATGTTTCATCTTCTTTCAGTATTTCCAATTGTGAAATCCTGAAAAATGTTAAATGTCTAGTTGAACTTTTAATGGGATATGAAATTCTACTTTTTATATTGATATAATTAGATGTAATGATATGGTTGATGTGCATGTTTAACACTACAACATGTTTTAGGATATGTTAACATGATGATTAAAAAATTGAGTTTATGTTCATTTATTTTGTAGATTTAAAAGTAAGATTAAAAAAAAATGTGGTTTATAATTAAAAATTTAAATTTATAACATGATTTTGTGATAATTTGGTTTTTAACTAAAATAGTGTTTGTTAGTTTACATACTTTTATCATTGCTTTTGAAAATATTTATAAAATTATGCCCCCAATGTTGAGTAAAACCACAATTAATGAAGTAAT
>ML782694.1:0-29494 GCA_009831015.1 Picea engelmannii | reverse complement strand
GAGGTCGTATAGGATGCCCAGTCTTTCGCTGAAGTTGTCTCTGTCGGGATGGGTCGGTGGGTGGAGACGCAGTCGCTTGGCGGCCCCGAAAGCCCGAGGTTCATTTCGCCAAGTACTCGAGGATGCAGGGAAAGACATGGACGTGAAGAATTGCATCCGTGGGTCAATAGGACTGCGCTGAGGCATAGGCAAGCCGCTCGGGATGGTGGCCATTGCACGAGGGAGCGTAGATTTCTTAGGAGTCATGGTGTTCGCAGGTCTGCGCCTTTTAGTCTTCGTAGGAGAAGGGGTGACACTCGGGGATAGAATTGGCGGAAGGGTAGAGGAGCCTGTAATCGGGGAGGTTGAAGGCGAGAGAGAAGGTCGGCTAGGTTTCCATGGTGAGCCCCTCTTGGGCTTCCCTCTGATGCGTTCCCTCATGTGTGCAGGTGGACGCTGATTTGCGCGTGGAGCTAGGAGCCAGAATTGCAGGTAGCCGGTGGACCAAGTTACAGTGGAGGCCGAGGTGCGGTTGCGTCGTGAAGGGAGGAGCCCTTCCAAACGCGAGCAGGGAGGAATAACGAATGCCACTAACCATGCCATGTTACTGTTATGTGGGAAGCGAAGGGTGGCGTAAATGCCCCTGATCGTGCCCATCATATTCAAATTTAAGTGCGTTAAATTCCCAGGACAGTGGAGCCCTGCGGCACGGGGCGTTCACGTGCCTGCGTGTGGGTCTGCAACGCGTCTTGTTCCAGTCTTTGCCACGGGGATTCCACTAGCACCCCATCCGGGGAATTGCATAATAAAATGTTACTTCATGAGATTTTACCCAATTCTAAATTAACATAAATCATAAAAAAAAATTATTAAAATTCAAAATCAATAAATTAATAAAACTTGTTATTAAAAAAAATCCACATATTAATTTTTATGAAAATCCACAACAAATATCTATTAAAATATTTCAAACTTGAATTCATACTAACTTGATTTTCTATTTTATCATTTCATTCATTCAAACAAGGGAAATAATTGCATTGCAGCTAGTCCCTCTAAGTGTCATTGTTGTATTTGTATTAGCTTTGAACCCATATTGTGGCCAAGGTTGTAACTGTCCTTCCTAAGGAATATGATGGACTTGAAATTCATCTATTTCGAATTCGTGTAAATTTGCAATTAATTTACATTTTTAAAAAAGTTAATTTTCGCTTGAAATAAATATGTTAAATATGTTAATTGGACACAGTTTCCTAAATAAGGAGACGTAGATATAACCAGATCCAACAAAAATACAACTGTACTTTTGTTAGCTGATATGAATATACTATTATCTAAAGAGAGTTTATAACATTATCCACTTCTCTCTATTAAAGATGTTTTTTTAAGGAAGGCAAATATACTTATAAAATTTAATGCTGAAGTTCCTATAAATTTCCTATAAATATGTTTTCTATTTTTAATATGTTAAAACAGTTGAAAAGTTAAAGAATCATAATTTTATTTATTTATTTCGAAGTAAAAGCAATTTATTTAAAACTATATCATGAATATTCAGGAAAGTTCTCATAGACGATCTCAAATAAAAAGAAATTGAATTTATTGGACCAGTATGAACAACATTTGCACGAACATGCAGCATGTGGGAGTACAATTCTTAAAACTCGAAATAGGGATGTTCGTAGAGTAATTTAATTGATTGGGGTTAAGATTATTTAGTAATTAATTTAAAATTAATAAATTTAAAAAAAAAAAAATTAATAATTGTAATTTTTAATAATATTTAAAGTGTTTAACATTTTTAAACTGAAATTCACATGGTCATTCATAAAATTGGCGTTATGTATGTATCTTTTCAGCGTATTTTTTAATAAAATTGGCGTCATGTATATTTTCAGATTATTTTTTAGGTAGTAGTGTGTTAGTTTTTTTATTGGATTGGTTAGAGAAAATAGATGAAATTATATGTTAATAGATAATTTATTTAATCAAAAAGTTATTTTTCGAGGAATTAGCTGAAATTATAAGTTCATAAATAAAAAGTTTAAAAATAAAGAAATAAAAAATAATGAAAAAAACATAAAACCACAATGATGTATTTTCAATGGCAGGCGGCCAAATTCTTGTGGTATTTCTTCTTCTCGTACTTCACCTTCCTATATTACGGAATGATGATGGTGTCGTTGACGCCCAATCACAACATCTCTTCCATCGTCTCCTCTGCGTTTTATGCAATATGGAACCTCTTTTCCGGCTTCTTTCGAGGTTACAAAATAATAATACAAATCAAAGTTGGTCCTTTCTGGCAAAAACGTTAATACAAATCAAAGAATTAATCTCTGTATTTTGTGGGTACGACAGAGAATTCCTATAGGGTGGAAATGGTATTATTGGGCATGTCTTGTGGCTTGGATGCTATATGGGCTTGTTGCTTCAAAGTATGGAGATCTGGAGAATGAGATGGAGTTGGCGAATGGAAGTAAGCAGATGGTTAAGGAGTTTCTTGAGGAATCTCGATGACCACTCTGTTTTCTTTGTTAAAGTGAAGACGTATGTATAATAACTATCAACTATGTTAATTTAATCTATAGAAGCAATTGCAGAAAATGGAAAGTATATCAACTATGTTAATCTAATTTACAGAAGCAATAGCAGAAAATGAAAAGTATAGTTTATATGACAATCTACGATATGCAAATGTGGAAACTCTCGGGAAATACTTATCGCTATATGAATTGGATGCAATGTCTCTCACACATTATCGCGAGCACCTTCTTTTTGTATTATCTCGGAACGTTTATTAAGAAGATGTTATTCATGTTTATTACGCCGAAAGGCGTATATCTATTGGTGATGGGCGCAATTAATCACCTTTTAATCTAAAATTCTAATCTAATGGCTAACAATTGAAGATGTTGACATATTCTTAGTCGTCCTCCCAAATCAATGAATGTGATTTACTCTTCATAACTTCCTTGTATTTTTGAATGCATCAGTTAATGTGTTTACTTTTTAACATTTACCTAATCATATTAAGAAATCACTGTACCACCATATGATTGCCACGTTTAACTAATTAACCTTTGGAATTACCATATTTAATTTTTGGATTTCCTCAACTCTATGTGCGTTTCAGCTGTCTGTGTGTTTCTGTCCGTGTGTTTCATATTGGATTGCCCAACCGTCTTATTTCGGCGTTCACCAACCACTTTGCGGCTGTGCTAGTTACAGTTCAGTTACACATACAAGTTTACCTTGGTGGTGCGCTCTTGTCCTAGGAGGTGGAGCATGAAGCGGTGTCTTCATGCAGTGGTGGCTCCATGCAGTCTGCCAAATGGATTGACATGCCATCGACTGCAGGAAGTTTAGGTCGTCGACTGTAGCAAGTGTACCGCCCACACCGCCATTTAAAATTTTGTTTTTTTTAATTCTTTTTTAATCCTAAAAATTTCTAAAAAAAATTGCCTACACCCGAGCAATAATGTCACATCAGAAAGCTAGGCCACCAATCAAAAATTCAATCTATAATATTTAATAAACAAGAAAATAAATTTATTATAGAAAATAAATCATAAAAATAAAAATTTGAAGAAAAATACAAACAACAATGCTTAATATGATATGCTGGCTCAAGAATACACCAAGTAATATTGCAAAAAGCACCAGTTAATATGCGGTCAACGATAATTGACCGCACAAAAGCTAAAATCCCTAACCGAAGGCAAGGACTAATAAGTTACAAGTCAATTCCTCCATCCAATGTAACTCACTTAGCTCGTCTCTTATGTAAAAGAGAGAAGGTAAGATAGAAGTCAATTATTCCATCGAGTGGAACTCAATTAGCTTTAGCCCTTGTATAAAAGAGAAAGCAACATATAAGTCGATTCCTCCATCCATTAGAACTCACTTAGCTCATCGCTTATATAAAAGAAATGTAGTAACTTTCACTTCTACCACCCACTAGCACTCATTTAACTCATTGTTTATAAAAGAGTGGAAAAATATATTATCAATCATTGTATTTATGATTAATCATTGTATTTATATAATTATGAAAGTGTTTATTATATAATTTATAAGAAGTCATTAAATTAAAATTGAAATATGTTAAGTTTATTATCAATGAAGTTTAATGTTTTCTTTTTTAACTGAAACTAGGATGTGAAAATGATAAAAAGTTATAGAAAAGTAAGTATGTTGTTTAAAAAAAGTTTTGATTGGCATTCTTGTATTCACCCCTTATTATCTAAACCTTTCTTTCCTAATGTAGTTATAAGAGTACTAACATAACTAGTATAAAGTTCATAAAAAACATTCAAAATACAAGTAGATTGTGATACACGTAAAAATTTGATACTAGAGATTTACCTCAAGCTGAGTGATATTCTAGCTTGTTCCTTTTGTCTCTTTGAATTGTTGTCTAGAGTCTTCTTCTTGATCTCTGCCATCTTTGTGCCCTTGTTGTTTGTTGAGTCTTGGTATCTGAAGTATACTCTTTACTAATGTAACTAACAACTTGTTTTAGTTTGTAACAATCCATTTCAATACTTGAAATTTTTTCCTCGTGTTCTTCAAGGTTGCTCATTATCTTGCAAAATTGATATTGTTGTTGTACTTCCAGGTTATGAATAAAATATTAGAGGGTTCTCGTAATAATGTCATTATTGTGGAAGTGTTCATCGTGCCTCTATAGTTGCCTGTGGATGTCTTCATATTCTCTTGGTTCCATGATTCTCCAGGTTTGGGGATGTGCGCTCCTTGCACCACTAAAACTTCTATGAACCGATGTGTCCATAGTGGGGCTAAAATTCCCCTTTTGGCTATTGAAATCATTGAGGAGGAGAGTATGGGAGCAGATCTTATAACTCCAAATTAAATTAGCAAAACAATGAAAAGAGACTCAGACACAAACAATATAATTAAGTTTATCTTTAGGCCAGAGAGGAACCACCTCCTTCCCCCATCCCGAGTCTTCTTTAAAATCCAACCAACAACTCAAATATTCACTATAGGGTGCCCATAAAAGTGAGTAAAGTGTAGACTAAACAAGGGTGTTGAGAAGGATGTTCCCGTAAATCTCCGACAATAGATTTGACCTGTCCCATAAAGAACCAATCCGCAATTTTCTAAGAATAAAAACAGAGAGATAGGGCCTCCAAGGCCAACTTATAACATCATAACCATACAAAGACAAAACCTGGGTTAAGATGCCAACACTACATACCTTACAATAAATAACACCCCACAAAAAAGCAATCTACAAATTTCTAGGAATAAAAATAGAGAGACAAAGCCTCGAGGGTCGACTTCTATCCTTAGAACCATATAGAGCCAAAACCTAGATCGAGATGCCAATGCTACAAGCCTCACAAAAAATGACACCCCATGCAAAGGGGATTGTAATGGACTTCTATAGTATCCATCCCCAGAGTAAGGAAACAATTACAAATTGATATCTGAAAATGATTGGGGATAGGATCCAGAGAGGTATGTCGCTTACCTGAGTCTTTGAATGTTGTTGCTCTGCATCCAAGAAGGAAGACCCTATTTGCTTCTCTAGCTGTTTCTCCCATGTGCTAACCAGAAATTGGAATCTTTGCACTCTGCTTGATCCCCCAACACTCAGAAGTTCCCAGGCCTTGAGAGAGTTTATCCCACCTTCCAATCGAGGAATGAATGTGGCTGGTATAAACAAAGGACACTCCATGAGTTGGCTTGTGGTGTTCCTAATGAGCTTAAGATGAGAGTATTTACTATGCTCACTTGAATCACATGCTCCTTTAATGCAATCCATGTGATCACTACACATTGTGCTTGATGAATATTGATGCATGTGGTGAACTTAGGGGATGTAGAAAAGATTAACCCCCCTCCTTTTTCAAAGCTCCTCGAGGCAAGCTTGAGGCTTCTTTGGCCAAATAGAGTGCTTGTTCAGCTTTTGGATAAGGTTTGTTGCTCTAACAACGATTGAGGCCAATTGGAGATAGTTTAATGGCTCCTTGAAGACTAGGGACTTAATGATGATTTGAGAGTCTCCAATAATTATCATAGCATTTATTCCCAAGCTAATGGCATTAGGCATGCCTTGAAAAAGGGAATATGCATCTGCTTGATTATTTGTCGATATTCCCAACCCCCAAGCATAGGAAAATACCTATTTTCCTTCGGGGTCATAAATGACCCCTCTTGCTCCTCCCACCCCTAAAAATAGAGTTTAATGTTACAATGAAATTAATGTATACATTTTTTATGGGATAAGAATTTTTTCGATAATTATTTATATTGCTAAATTTTACGAAATAAGAACTTCATTCTACATAATGATTTAACTATTTAATTTGTGAAAACATAAAGATCTATTTTTTGGATTAATTTTTTTTAATTCATCAAATTGCATAATAATTAACTATTTAATTTACAAAAGCGTATAGATCATGTTTGTCATGGATCTACTAGTCTTGCTCGAAAAAAAAAAAATTGTCATTTATGATCGTGCGACATTACCTTGCCTCAACTATAGTGACTTGATCAACCCACACTTACTACAACTAGACTACGCCTCTTCACTTAAGGTCTTCCCATAACTTTTCCTTAAGCTATTGTATGTTAGACACACAACTAAATACAACACAACCGGTTTCACCCAACAACAGGCACACGTCCAACCACAACATTAAAACATCTCAACAATACTTATACTTCGCCAATATTTCAATACTTAGCCAACACAAATCAAAACACAACATTCATATCAGGAAAGCAACTACAAGACACAAGTATAGTGATACTCAAGGCAAATGCCTTAACTTTATTTATACGAATAATGTTACAATGTACAACAAAGGAGCACAACCAAATTTGTGCGGCTCATTTATAGATTACAATTACATAAGGCACAACTACATACAAGAATTGTCAAACCAACCCTTGAAACAACTACAGGACTACATCATATAGGTCTCATCTTCTTCTTCTTCTCACTCAACCAGTGTAATTATCCCTACTATGCCAACCCTAAATTTAACACAATTAACAAATCTCTTTTACACTAGTGTGAATGTGAATGACCAATGCCTCGTTTCTTATGCCTTGGCACTTTTGAGGTGTTCTCCCTTCCTCCTTTTATACAAGAGTTGTATTACACTTGCAAGCCCCTTCACTTGAAGGTGGACCCAAGTGTCATTCACAGACTTTGCTTCCTTCAATGCCTTGTCTGTCCACCATCTGTGTCCAACAAGTGTGCCCAACATGTGCACCCAACTATGCCCAATGTGTCTAGAAAGTGCGCCCCAATGCACCCAAATGTGTCTAATTACGCCTGAAGGTAACTCCAATGGCTAAGGTACATTCAACCCCTTGGGTCAATGTTGGAACATCAAATCCCGATGGTTCGTCACACTTCTCTTGGAATCAGTTGATCGAGCGATCGACCTGCATTTGGAAACAATTAGTTGGGCGATTGAATGGATATCTACCTCGATCAATTGAGCAGTCAACAAGTCTATCGATCATATAGTTGGTTGGCGGTCGAAGACAGTCAGTTAGTGGAGCAACCAACCGAGCAATCGACTACGAGCTAGACGCATGTACGGTCGGGTCGAGTGTCCTTGTCGAGCCAACTAGACAACGCAGATTTGATGGAGTCAACTCTAACTACCGACAGTTATATGTGGACAAGATCTTCCCGATTCCAAGGAAGTTGGTTAGATCTTGAAGCTATAAATAACAAACCCTATGGGTCATTATATCATGATGTACATGTATTGTACACTAATGTTGAACATGATTCACGTGTTCAATATGCATTGTGATTTTATGATCACAATGCCATGTGCTTAAGTGTTGTAATGGTGTCTTTAGACATCACCTTTTATTTTTGAAACTTATTCCTCTTCGATTATCTGCAGTTATGTTTATTTGTTTCATATCAAGTTACACCCATTCCCCAACATGGTATCAGAGAGACTAGTTGTGACCTCGTTCAATGTCCACAAATCGTGTTGAGTCAGATCTGTTGCGTGAATGACTCTGGGTTGATGATTTGCAGGCTATAACTTGTGGAAACATATCAGATTTGTCTAGACATCGAAGATGGCTTTGAAGATCGATCATGTAATTTTTAATGGGTCAAATTATGTTGTATGGGCACCAGACATGGAAACCCTACTAAAGAGTAAAGGACTATGGTAGTATACGAAGATTGTGATTCCAGATCCAACAGATAATCAAGCAAAGTTCGTTGTTGATGGAAAGAAGGATGAGACTATGGGGGTCATCATGACCTATATCTTGCGAGAGATTTGTTTTCACATCAGTGGAATCAACTTCCCTCATCAAGTCTGGAAGAAGATGAAGTCATTGTTCGATAGAGTTGATGAAAGCCACATCATGCAGTTGGATAACGAGTTAATCTCTCTCGATCCTCATTCTTTCAACAAAATAGAGGATTATTTGGCATGTGTGAAGGAATTGCAATTGAAGTTGGGAAAATGTGGAAAGAATTATCAAAAGAAAGACGAACAACTCATCAAGTTGGTCCTAATGAATTTAAGAACACCATTCGACATGTTTGTTTTGTCTTTTTGCACCAATTGGCATGCACGTAAGGAAGATAGTAAGGATTACACATTTGAAGCTTTATGTGGCCTATTGATCACTGATCAACACAGATTGCTTGATGAAGGCAAGCTTGTTGGTAACATCAAGCTCACTTGCTCAAAGGAACGAGCAAGTCGAATCACAAGGAAAGAGGATGATTTGATACAAACCTGGACGCCTTGACCAGAAATCTAAAGGGCAGATAGATACACCTTGTTAGAGTCAAAATAAGAAGATATGTTAGTATTGTGGAAATATTGGACATGTGGAGAAGGTCTGCTACAAAAAGAGAGACGACCTAGAGGATAAGGTTAAACGCCTTAAAGGATATGTGTTTGTTGTTCATCGACTTGTTGATAATTTCACCTTCCAAGTCAGAACTTCTCAAGCCTTGTTGCCTCATTCTGCACAAAACGGATGGGTAGTCAACTATGTGTGCACTCATCATATGGCTAAGGACACTTCCTTGTTCACATCCTTAGATAAAGTTGTGGAGAGGAAGATCTATGTTGCTAATGATTTTGCTCTTGACATTGTTGGTCAAGGTGATGTTTCTCGTCAACATGGGAAAATTGTCGACATATATCATGTACCGAACCTTAGTGTCAATCTGTTGTCAGTTTCTCAGTTAACACAGATAGGTGAAATTGTGGAGTTTTGGCCAGATTGATTCTTTGTTCAAGATTTGAAGAAAGGTCAGTCAATTGTCACCTGAGGGTTTCTTGACCCGAAGAACAATTTGTATAAGTTTTGTGACTCGACTCTGAAGTGACTACTCTTGTTGCTCACATTGACGAACGAAGTTGAACTTGGCATGAACGACTCAAAAACCTAAAATTTTGAAGTCTGCAGTTGATGGAAACTCAGAATATGGTTGCTAGTTTACCTAAATTCTTCCCCCTGATGGAGTTTGTAAAGGATGTGTGCTTGGCAAACATCATCAAGCACCCTTTGACTATGCCAAGGTGTGGCAAGCACAAAACCTCTTGGAGCTGGTTCACAATGATCTCTACTGCATCAATTTACCTTCCTTAGTAAGTGAAAGGTATATCTTGACTTTTATTGATGATCTCTCTCATTTCATTTGGGTTTATTTTATGAAGAACAAGAATCTTGTCTTTGAAAAGTTCAAAGAATTTAGAGCCTTTGCTGAAAAACAATGTGGTCGACCCATCAAGTGCCCGAGATCAAAAAATGGTGGTGAGTATGTGAATCGATCTTTTCAAAAATACCTGGTTTGATCTGGTATTGACTGGAAGTGGTCAGTGGCTCATACACCTTAGTAGAATAGTGTTGTTAAACACAAGAATCAAATGTTATTCGAAATGGCTGAATGTATTTTGGAGGCCAAATATTTGCCTCTTCGCTTCTAGGATAAAGTTGTCTATTGTGCAAACTATCTTCTCAATTGCATCTCAACTCAAGTTGTTCCTTTGGCAACTCTTGTCGAACGATGGTGTGGAAGGAAGCCCTCAGTTAGCCACCTCTTGTGTTTGGATGTGTTTCCTGGGCTCATATTTCTGATGATTGTAGAAAGAAGTTGGATGCAAAGAGTCATACTTGCATCATGATGTGATACTCTGGAGAGTCTAAAGCCTATCGATTGTTTGACCCTATAAAATGACATATCATTATCAATAGAAATGTATGGTTGGATAAGAAGTATTCTAGCATCAAAATGTTGAATGCCTCCTATGGATTGTTACAAAATGATCACTTTAATGTCGTTTCTTACTCTGGTTCCCCTGTTCTGTTTTTCAGTTCTTTGATTGGACAGTCGAACTCTATTCCTTTTTCGATTGGACCATCGACCTATGAGTCGACTGGTTAGTCGATATTTGTTTTGACTGGTCTTCAATCTTCGTTGACTAAAATTGTTCCAACTTCTAATTGACCTTCTACAGTGAACAACAATTCACCCTTTTCTTGTTTACCAAGATGGGTTGCCAAGACCATTGAAGTTGTTGGACCTGATGTCAATGATATTTCTTCAGGCCGACAAACTCATAGTTAGAAGCAACATGTCAACATCGAGTTGATGCCTTGTGTACTTGATACCTCTGATCTTGTTACCTACTCAGATGCACAAGGACAACCCGAATGGGGGTAGGCTATGTATACATAAATGGATTCTTTGTCAAAGAATCACACTTGGGATTTAGTTCCTCCACCACGAGGGAAGAATGTTATGAAGTGTCGATGGGTCTACAAGACCAAATTTACCTCTGAAGGTGTTGTTGAGCGTCATAAAGCTCACTTGCTTACAAAAGGATTTTTTCAACAAGAAAGCATCGACCACACATAGGCCTTTGCCCCTGTTGTGAAGATGAACTCTGTTTGATTGATTCTTTCTCTCGCTGCTTGATTTGGATTTCAGATCCATCAAATGGATGTGAAGAGTGCTTTTTTTCATGGCGAACTATCTGAAGAAATTTTCATGGAACAACCTTTAGGTTTTGTGATAGATTCTAACCTAGTTTGTCAACTTCAAAAGTCTCTTTATGGTTTGAAGCAAGCTCCTAGAACTTGGCATGCTAAGATCAACAATTTCTTTCTTTGACTTGGTTTCAAATGTTGTGAATCTGATCACAACTTATATGTACTCCATTTGGAAACACTTTGATTATTGTTGTATATGTTGATGTCCTTTTCATAACTGGAAATAACATTGATCTCATTCTTAGATTGAAGAAACAACTTTCTAACTCCTTTGACATGGTAGATCTTGGTCTTTTGCATTATTTTTTGGGTCTTCAAGTATTACCGTTGTCTAATGGTTTTTTCTTTTCTCGATCTAAATATGTGATGGATCTTTTGATGTATTTTAAGATGGCATATTGTAAGCCCCGTGCTACTCCTTTTCAATCTGGAGTTAGGCTAAGCAAAACTTGTCAAACTCCCAAAGTCGATGCTACACTCCATCAACAACTGGTCAGAAGTCTCATTTATCTTACTCATAGTCGACCTGACATTTCCTTTGTTGTTGGTGTGGTTTCTCATTTTATGCAGGATCCCAAAGAAAGCCATTGGAAAATAGTCAAAAGAATTGTTCGCTATCTCAAGGGTACGACTCATCTTGGTCTTAAGTATTGTTGAAGTTCAAATTTGTTGGTCGGCATCACCAAATTTGACTAGGCAGGTGACAGTGATGATCGAAAGTCCACTTCTGGCTATATGTTTCGATTCAACAATAGACCGTTGGTTTGGTCGTGTAAGAAACATAAGGTAGTCTCCTTGTCGACTACAAAAGTAGAATATCGTGGCATCATTCATGCAAGCACCGAGATAGTATGGATTCGCCAATTTCTGGGTGAACTTGGCTTTCTTGTTTAGACCTCAATTACCATCTATTGTGACAATCATAGTGCCATTCAAGTTGTTGACAACCCTATTGCCCACAGTAAGATGAAGCATGTTGAGCTTCATGCTCACTGTTTGAGACAGTTGGTTCATGAGAACATTATCTCTCTTGTTTATTGCAGGACAAATGATCAGGTCATTGATATATTCACTAAGTCATTATCTGAAGCTAAGTTTATCAAGCTCTGTATGATACTTGGGCTTCAAGAAGATGCAATTATGGAGGGGTGTCCTACTAACGTAATTTCACCTCTTGAATCTCTAGAGTCGTGTGTTGATGGGGGGGGGTGTTGGAACATCAAATCCTGATGGTTCATCACACTTCTCCTAAAATTAGTTGGTCGGGTGATCGACCTACATCTGGAAATAGTCGGTCAGGCGATCAAATGGATATCTACATTAGTCAGTCGAGTAGTCGACAAGTCTATCGGTCGGACAATCCACCAACGATCGAAGACAGTTGTTCGGTGGAGCGACCAACTGAGCAATCGACTACGAGTTGGACACATGTACGATTGGGTCAAGCATCCTTGTTGAGCCAACTAGACAACGGGGATTTGATGGATTCAACTAAAACCACCAACGATTATATGTGGACAATATCCTCTTGATTCCAAGGAAGTTGGCTAGATCTAGAAGCTGTAAATATCATACCCTATGGGTCATTATATCCTGATGTATACGTGTTGTATGCTAATGATGAACATGGTTCTTGTGTTCAATATGCATTGTGATATTCTAATCACAATGCCACGTGCTTAAGTGTTGTAATGTTATCTTTAGACACCACTTTTTACTTTTTAAACTTATTCCTCTTTGATTATTTGTAGTTATGTTTATTTCTTTTGTATCAGGTTACACCCATTCCCCAACAGTCAATAGGTTTAGATCATATGCCCAAGGTGTCCCAACTCATGTAAAGGCAACATGGAATAGTTCACCACTCTATCCATTGATCAAACAGGTAATGTCTGGCATTGCAACCTTTTGTGGTAATCCTTTGTGCCCAACTAGGCAATGCATCTACTACAATTTGTAGGCAAAGGATTTGCATCCCCCCCCACTAAACTTGTTGTCGTCCAGACAACGTCCAACCAGTACTTGTCTAAGTTCCCCGAACTTCTACTTCTTGAGTTCTTAGATCTTGTCTTCACATTGCCATAATGCCTTTTTCCTTTCCCAATTGTTCTCCTCTTCAGGTTTGTTTTTCTAGCTAACAAAGTACTCATACCTTCAATTCTTACCAAAGTGGACAACCCTATGTGTAAGTATCTTGTCCGCTTCCAACTCTGCCCCATCTTCAATCAATGCAGGGGCTTTAGATGGTGTAACTTTGCTAGGATCACCTTCAACAATCCTACAAGGTTTCAACTAACTCATGTGAAAAAATGGATGGTGAACTCTCACACGATCTGGTAGCTCCATTTTGTAAGTGACATGCTAATATTCTCAAGTGTTTTAAACGGTTCTTCAAATTTTCATAGAAAAGCACCAGACATACCACTCGGTGGCTTCAATAGTGCTCTGCTCAACTTAGGTGAGACCAAGTTGCCAACTTGAAACTCCACCTCCCTCCTATGATGATCTTCCCAATGCTTCATCCTTTCTGTTGCATCCATCAACTAAACTCAAGCCATCTCCAATCTATCTTGTCATCCCTTCATGAACCCCAAGGTTGATGGGTTGTGCCCATAGTATCTTTGCATAACGGTGTGGGGTGTCAATACTTATTGTCCATCTTCCATGTCAAACAAACTGTAGCCCATTATAGAGTTCTTTTGCATGTTGTCATTGAACTACGCTACATCCAATAACTCTAGCTAGTGTGATTGATCTGCACGAACAGAATGGCTTAAGTAATCCTCCAAAAGGCCATTGATATGTTATGTCCATCCATCACTCTGCGAATGATAACTTGAGCTCATTAATAGCTTGGTTCCAACAACCCTAGAACAACTCTATCCAAAAACACCTCATAAACCTTATGTCTTTGTTTGACATAATGCTCAATTGGAGACCCCAATACCTCACAACATTCTTAAAGAACAACTTTGCAACTTCTTCTGCTACACAAAGCACGTTTGTCGGCACGAAAATTGCATTCTTGGAAAATGAGTCAACAACTAAAATAACCCCATGGTACCCTTGTGAAACTGAAAGTTGAGTGATGAAGTCCATAGAGACACTTGCCCAAGGTCTCTTTGGTACCCACAAAAGTTGGAGTGGACCATATTACATCCCAGTGTCTACCCTGTCTTGTTGACACATAAGACAAGTATGGATGTATTCTTCCACATCTTACCTCATACACTCCCAATAGTAACCTTGTTATAGCAAAGACACTGTCCTTCACCATCCCGGGTGACATACCCAAAGCAAATCACGACTCTCTCTCGAGAGTTCCTTCCAAAGGTTAGATTACTTGGGCACAAAGATGCCATCACCAATGCATAAAAATCCATTGTCCATCCAAAACTTCCTTATTTTTCCCTCCTTCCCTTGTTTCATGACATTCAAAGTTGTGATATCCTTGTCCAATCCTTCTTTAATATTCTATTGCAAGCTTGTGAAAATATGCACTTGATTGCCCATGGGCACTGACAAATCATCCTTCTTTAAGGTTGCTAGTTGTGCCTTCCTACTCAAGGTATCCATTGTTGCATTCAACTTACCTAGTAGGTATTCAATGGTCACGTCAAACTCCACCAAGAAGTCTTGCCACTTTGCCTACTTAGGTGACAACTTTCATTGGGTGGAAAAGTAACTTGTTGTCGCATTGTCCATCTTCACAACAAATGGATTGCCTAACAAGTAGTACCTCCATGCTTGCAGGCAATACAAAATTGTAAACATCTCTTTCTCGTGGATGAGATACCTCCATTCACGATCTTGTAGCTTTCCACTCTCATAAGCCATTGGATGATCTTCCCATGACAAAACTCCTCCAATGGAAAAATTCAAAGCATCTATCTGCACTTCAAATGAATGCTCAAAGTCAATTAACTTTAACATAGGTGCCAACAAAAGTCTGTGCTTCAGTTCGTAGAATGTTTCTTGGTAGTTCTCCATCCAATTCCATTGTTTTTTCTTCTTCAACAAATCACTAAGTGGTGCCGAAATATTAGAGTAACTTTTGACAAATTTGTGGTGGTAGTTGGCCAAACCAAGGAAACTCATTACCTCGTGCACTGTTCTTGGTTCCTCCCAATCCTCAATCGCGCTTATCTTCACATGATCCATGCAAATTCATCCTTGTCCAATCCAATGGCACAATAATGGAATTTTGTTTTGTTCAATGATACATTTGGACTTCTTCAAGTACAATTGAGTCTGCTTCAATGCCTTAAAGACTTTTGTCCAATGTCTCTTATGGTCTTCCATTTTCTCACTAAACACCACAATGTCATCTAGGTATACAACCATTTACTTGTCCAAGAATGCTTTGAACACATCGTTCGTCGAGGTGCAAAAGTTAGTTGTAGCATTGCACAATCCAAAAGGCATATCGAGAAATTCAAAACTACCATACCTTGTCAACAGGTTGTCTCCAACTCATCTCCTTCTGCAATCCTTACTTGGTAGTATCCATGCCTCAAGTTCAACTTTGAGAAAACCTTGGCCTTAACCAACTTGTCAAAGCAATCTACTGCCAAAGGTAAGGGGTACTAGTTTTTTATGGTCTACTTGCTCAATGCACGATAGTCTAAGCACATCCTTAATTATTATGTGTCCTTCATATTTTGGAAGAGGATTGATGCACCATACGAGGACCTAGAAGGCCCGATGAAGCCAACATCAATGAGCTCAATCACTACCCGCTCAATTAACTACCACCTTAACTCTTCCAACTCGGGTCTAGAAAGTCAAAAGGGATCTTTAGCTGGAGGATGCAACCATGATTCAAGCTCAATACGATGGTAAATGTTGTGCCTAGGTGGGAGCACTTTAGGCAAACAATCAGGCTTTTGATGTGCAAACTCATTCAACACATTGACAAGCATTGGCGGAACAAGTGTCCCCACTCCACCCTCCACCCTCATCCACTTCTCAAATAATTGTTGCAAAAAGTTGAAACTCTAGACACTTGGCTACCCTCTTCATGCTCAATGCAGATACAATCTGCACCTTATTGTTCGACTTCCTTGCTATTGTGCGCACAACACAAGTTTTTTGTCTACCAAGTATCACCAACTTGTCTGCAAATGACATGAGCACTAACTACATTTTTTCTTAGGAATTCTTGCTCAAGAATGACTTCAAAGTCATCCATCTACAACATTGTAAATTCTGCACGACCCTTCCATTTGTTCCACCATAGGTGAACTGTGGAAGCAACCCCAACCACTACCTTAGCCTTAGAATTGTCCATCTTGACTAAAGCACCGCACGATCAAACTATAAGTCCGAGTCCACTTGTCAACTCCTTCTTTAAGAAGTTGTGCAAGACACCTGAATCCATCAATGCATGTACTATAATTCCATTGATGATTAAATCCACATAACAAAGCTGATTGAATTTTTCCCTTATTTCTAGCCAAGGCACTTATTCACTACAAAGGTTCCTTTAAGAAGGGATTCTTCTTTCCATTTGTCATAGAAGCTTGTTGTGCACAACTTGTTAAAGAAAATGAACTACAACAAGAAGAAACAAGAGTTTTACCTTTGCTCAAAGTGCCTTTCTAATGGGTACCATATGATGCCATCTCCAAAAGGTTTGTGGGGGAGTGCCTAGGCCTAACTACACTTAAACCCAAGACACTCCAAAGTGTGTTCTCTATAACTGTTGCATGCATCTTGACTTGGGATAAAATGCACTTTAAGGCACAATGGGACACTTAGTGAGGTTGCTCTTGGACTAACCGCGGCTTGCAATGACAACTCAATGTCATCCTTCACCTTCATCCAATCTCCAACAATTGCTAGCACTGTTCCGAACAATTGTTGAAAGAGGGGTCGCTCCAACACATGTGCTGCTAGCGTCAATGTATGCCCAAGACTCCTAAGCAACTTCTTTGCCGAGAGATGATCATAAAGCTATCTTAAACTCGTCAGACCACCCTCCCAACCTACCACTTCCTTCTGGGACATGGTGAAGAGCACCCAACAAAGTTCTAAAACCAACATCTTGGAGAAGTTGAGCTCTGATACCACTTGTCACAGACCTAAGAGTCTTGCCCAAAATTTTTGTTTTTGTCATCTCTGATCGTGTAGCACTGCCTTGCCTTAGTCGTAGTGGCTTGACCAACCTAAACTTACTATAATCAAACTATGTCTCTTCACTTAAGGTCTACCCATAACTTCACCTTAACCTACCATATGTTAGATGCACAACTAAGTTCAACACAACCAAGTTCACCTGACAATAGGCACACGTCCAACCACAACCTTAAAACATCCCAACAATATTTATACTTAGCCAATATTTCAATAATTAGCCAACACCAAGCAAAGCAAGGAACATAACATTCATCCAAGGAAAGCAACCATAATACACAAGTATAGGTGGCACCCAAGGCAAATACCTTAACTTTATTTATACGAAGAATGTTACATTGTACAACAGAGGAGCACGACCAATTACTTATGGCTCATTTATAGAGTACAATTACACAAGGCACCACTGTCTACAAAAACTGTCAATCCAACCCCTAAAGCAACTACATGCCCACATCTTGTAGGTTTTGTCCTCTTTTTCTTCTCACTCAACTAATGTAATTCATCCTATTGTGCCCACCCTGAACTCAACACAAACTGCAGAGCTCTTTTACACTAGTGTGAATGACCAATTCCTCCTCTCCCATGCCTTAAACACTTTTGAAGTGTCTTCCCTTTCTATGATACTTGCCTTGCACTTGCAAGCTCCTTTGCTTTAAGGTTAACCCAAGTGCCATCCATCAACTTTGCTTCCTTCAATCTCTTAGCCACCAACCATCCATGTCCAACGAGTGCTTTCCACTGCACCCAATAATCCAAGCAATCATGCCCAAGTGTGTCCAAGTACATCCAAATGTAATTCCAATGACTAAGGAACATTCGACCTCTTAAATCAACACGTTTGAATCGTGTATCCAAAACATCCCAACTCACATATAAAGAAAACATGTAACAATTCATTACTCTATCCATTACTTGGATATGCAACTCTACACCCACCTAAGGAGTGACGGCCATCCGCACACAAAAGCCTTACACTACCCCTCTATATCACTAACAAAGTTCTTTTTAATCCGTTAAATTGCAAATAGATCCTTCCTAACCCCGGGTTCATACCAAATACACCAATTAAAGTGAAAAACTGTTTAAAGTTGGCGATTCGTTTTTCACTTGTTTGTTTTTACCTTGAATTGCGACCGTGGAGTGATAGACTGAGTACTGCTAGGGTTCAAGAAGACAGCTAGGAGGGCGTGGCATTCACAGGGATTTGAACCGAGGCCGGGCATAATTGGAGTGGAGATGGATCCAATTCAATCCGCAAATGGCTTCCTCCCGCAGGTGCTCTCAGCAGAAGGTATGAGCAGATTCGAGGAAGGAGTGGGGCTGATTCTCTCCAGTTGGATGGCTCTTCAAATGGCGGTGCAGAACGAATGGGGAGGAAGAGATTCTCGCCAGAAAGAACAGAAGTTCGCTGCCGATATTGTCGCTTGGCTCACTCACTCCACTGGTGAGATTTTATTTTCTTGTTTGGTTTAAATAACCCTTTATTGTGCATGCCACGGTCAAGGGGACTCTGTTCCCTCAAATTCTTCAGGACCTGTTCCTGGCCTTATCCATGGCCTGTCCAAAGCACAGGGATTCTCACCCGGTCTCGGATGAGGTAGTCAATTCTGTTAGCAGCATGATTGCCGTAACGTGCCTTTGGGGGGTATTGAACCCTTTTTCGAGCACTGAGAGTGCATTGATTTAACCACTTGACCACAACCTGCTTGACACTTGCATCGCTTTTCAGTTATTTTGAGGCATTTACAACTCAGTTTGGATTCAGGTTTTTATTTAAGTGGTCAGTCCTTTTAATATCCAACAAGATCCTTTTTTCCCGGTCTTTGTTACTTTCATTATCTAAGTCCAATTGTCGAAGACCGCCGACATATATTCTCAGGTTCTGCGAGGGTTGAATTTCTGAATCCATCCGTCTGGTTCAGGGTTTTTTTCTTCTTCTTTATAGATCCAGTTGATTATAATGTATCGAACACTGGAGTAAAACTAAGGTATCACTAAATTGATTTTTCCTTTCCATTTCATATCTCATCTCCCAATTAAATATTTCCAAAAGATCTCCAATATGATTCCAAAGTTCCATCTTTTAGGTCCCACTTGCTTTTTTTGGTCATTAGTGGAAACATGTTTAAGAATCCATGATGTTGGAAAGGTTGAATTGGGTGGACTACTATCTAGTAAGTGGTTAGGAGTGCGATTCATTTTTATTGGCAATAATCTTGACACTTTTACATGCTTGGTGAGCACTGAGAACTAGTGCTAGTAGTCTCTTTGTTTCAGCAGGAATATGCTATTCAACCACTAGGCATGGTCCTTTGGCATGTTGGATTGAGATGATAACTTCCCTCAAGTTTCTTCGGCTTTGTATCTTCTTTATATGTTGCACCATGCAATCATATTATTTATGTGTGTCTGTAAAAATTATTGGTGAATCGTTTTTATATTGGTTTTACAGCCAATACCAGTGGGTGTGGCCTGCTCATAGATTGGGACATCAAATTCCTCTGGGCTTATGTGGCTTTTTTTTGTTCAATTCTTTATTTGATTCTTCGAAAGTCCATCAATGCCTTTTGATCTTGACATACAATCGATACTAGTGGGTTCTAGTATGGACTACTAAAGAGATTCTTTAATCTCTACGACACCATATTCTTTTCACAAGAAATGTAACTTTAAAGTTTATGCAATATCTTTAGACATAATTCAACACAAGGATTTATAATGATCATTATAGGGTGTTATTAAGTTAAAACAAATCTTCAACAAAGTTGCATGTTGAGTTGCATTGCATGCATGTCAAGTTGCATGTTGAGTTACATTGCATGCATGTCGAGTTGCATGTTGAGTTGCATGTCAAGTTGGCATGCCATGCACTATCAAGTCTTAAGGATGAGTTGACATGCCATACAAAGTTCAAACACAAGTTACAATTCGAGTTGAGTTGTGAAGTCCAGTCAAAAGGCAAGTTGTAAACACATGCATGTTGCTCCCTAATTCGAGTTCATTCTTCTCTCCCTCCTGCACTCTTTATATATAGAGTTCGACCCCTCTTCACATTCACTTGTTATGCAGTGCAAGAGTGGAGAAAAGGAGTCGGTTTGCAGGTGAAGAAAGGTCAGCGTTGGAGTTAATCTATTGCAGTTGATATACACAGTTGCAAAGGCAGAGAAGCATAATTTGGTGGCTGTGTAAAAGGACAACAAAGTTTTTGTATTAGTGCTGATTTATAACAACAATAAAGGACAACAAGTAGTTCGCTGTTCGCTGGTCATATAGTCGGGTACTTTTCATGGTGGTTTATTGTACATGATCTTACATATTATTCACAATAAATGAAGATTGTTCGCTGGGGTTTTTCTCCCTATATAGGGTTTCCCCATGGTATATGTGTTGTTGATATGTATGCTTTGGATCTACACGATTCTGTATTGTTGAAATGTATTAAGATAGAATCAAAGTGTTGAAGAAACAAAAGAAATAATCCACATATTAAATCAAGCTCAATAATTTAACATGGTATCAGAGCTTGATTAGTTTCTAGCGTGAGTTCCATGGCATCCTCCATTTTTGTCAGGGTCGAGGATAGGCTTGAAGGAGCTTCCAACTTCAATGTGTGGAAGCTCAGGATAATGAATATCTTGCAGGAGCATGATCTTGAGCAGTATGTGACCTCAGTGATGCAGGAACCCACCTCTAATGCAAGAAGAGCGACTTTCAGGAAGAGTCAAGCAAAGGCCAAGTGAATCATCTTTGACTCAGTCAAAGACAAAATAATGCCAGCAATGACTTTGTTAATGACTGCCAAGGAATGCATGGATACCTTGGTAAATCTGTGTGAGAAAAAGGCACCAAGTCAGAAGAGGACACTTAAGCACAAGCTTAACTATTTGAAGATAGCGAAAGGTGAATTAGTGGCATCTTTCTGTTCCAGGATAGCCCAGATTAGAGATCATCTCTTGGTCACAGGTGTCACAGTGGATGATAATGGCTTAGTGCATGCCATATTTGATGGTTTTCCTTCTTCATGGGAGACTTTTTTATCCAGCGTGAGTGAGAGAGATTCAACCCACGTTTGAGAGGTTATGGGGTTTTTCTCCCTGTATAGGGTTTCGCCAGGGTATATGTGTTGTTGATATGTATGCTTGTGGATCTACATGATTCTGTATTGTTGAAATGTATTAAGCTAGAATTAAAGTGTTGAAGAAGCAAAAAAAATAATCCACATATTAAATCAAACTCAATAATTTAACATGGTATCATAGCTAAAGGTGTGAAAGAGCTTGTTGAAGTGCAGCAACAGGGTAACACACAGATCCAAGAGAGCTTGATCAGTTTCCAGCGTGAGTTCCATGGCATCCTCCATTTTTGTCAGGGCCGATGATAGGCTTGAAGGAGCTTCCAACTTCAATGTGTGGAAGCTCAGGATAATGAATATCTTGCAGGAGTGTGATCTTGAGCAGAATGTGACCTCAGTGATGTAGGAACCCACCTTTAATGCAGGAAGAGCGACCTTCAGAAAGAGTCAAGCAAAGGCCAAGCGAATCATCTTTGACTCAGTCAAAGACAGTATAATGGCAGCAATGACTTCATTAATGACTGCCAAGGAATGTATGGATACCTTGGTAAATCTGTATGAGAAAAAGACACCAAGTCAAAAGAGGACACTTAAGCACAAGCTTAAGTATTTGAAGATAGAGAAAGGTGAATCAGTGGCACCTTTCTGTTCTAGGATAACCCAGATTAGAGATCAACTCTTGGTCACAGGTGTCACAGTGGATGATGACGACTTAGTGCATGCCATATTTGATGGTCTTCCTTTTTCATGGGAGACTTTCTTATCCAGCGTGAGTGAGAGAGAGATTCAACCCACGTTTGAGAGGTTATGGCATGATTGTCTCCAAGAGGAGAGTCGCAATGCTACCAGGAGCGAGCCATCCAAAGAAGAGCATTCGACATTAACATCAAGATTCAAGGGAAAGAAGGTCACTTTCCAGAAAGGCTCTTAGACGAAGATAAATACTAAAGGTACATTCAAAGGAAAGAATATTGATACATCTAAAATTAAATGTTTTATTTGCAATAAGTTAGGTCACTTTGCTAGAGACCGCTGGTATAAGAAGAAAGGTCCAAGGAAAGGGAAACATCATGTCTCAATTGATGAGGATGATGAATCCAAAAGAAATCAGAAAAGTCCTTCTAATGAAAGAGAAAATAGAAAATAATATTACTTGGTTTCTGCTTTATCCAGTACAGTTATCATAGGACCGAAAACTTGGTTAGTAGACAGTGGTGCATCAAAGCACATGACAGGATATAAGGAGACCCTTTCAGATTTCAAGAAGAAATATTTTGCGGAGCAAGTTGAGCTTGGGGATGACAAATATTACAAGATAGAGGGAGTAGTCTCTATCTCTTTCAGATTGGAATTTGGGGCAATGCTTCATGTTGATGAAGTATTATATGTGCCAGGGCTCAGGAAGAATCTATTATCAGTTGCAACCCTTGAGGACAAGGTATATTGGGTGATCTTCAAGGACATGAAGACACTTCTGTGGGCTAAAGGTAGCCACCTGAGTACAACAAAACCTATTGGGACTCGCAAAGGAGGACTGTATGTTGTGACAAAACAGTCAGTTCAAGCATTAGCTCATGATGCGACTAGCTCCAACGCGTTGTGGCACATAAGGCTTGGATATCTTCATTACAAAGCACTTCTATGTTAACTTTTTAGCTCAGGAGGTACTCCGCATACGTGTCTTGTATGCGGAAGTTACCTTGTACCTACACTACTAGACACTTGACTTTGTAATGGGTTTTTATAAAGTTGTGATAAAGTGGTTTTTTTTATTAGAGTGACTTTTTAATGAAGTGTACCTTCTAATATTAAAGTGACTTTATTTCATAAAGTGCACTTATGTTATAAAGTGAAAATGTGCTTTAATATTTTAAGTGATTTATTTTGGAGGGAATGAATCATGACCCTTGATTTTGTAAAGGCAAGATTAGATCTTGACCATTAGATATAGGGTTGGAGAAGGTGGAGGGTCACTTTCAGATTATAAGAGAATGCATTGGGTAGTGTGTAAGACATTGAGGAAGAGTTTAAGAGGGGTTTTTCGAGAGAGCTTGAGAGAGGAAAGAGGGCAACAAGGAGGTTGCATTTCCCAAGAGAGATTGGGCACGAATCCCAAGGGAGTTTTCTATGTGAGTGTGCTGTAACTTTCTGCTATTAGAGAGGCTGTATTGTACAGATCTGTACAGTCCGTATAACAGGCTGGGAGGGCATGGATTTCGAGGCAGCTTGCTACATGCAAATCGAGGCAGCTTTTTCAGTGTTTTCTGTTGGTGAAGAGTGCAGTTCTGTTGTTGTCCGTACAACTGTTAGTTGGCACATATTTCGAGGTGTTGGAAGAGGGCAAATCCGTATAGCAATATGGATTTTCTAGGCACGGAAATTGAGGCAGAAATTTGGCTCTGTTGGGTGCTGTAACTTATTTCTCTTGGCTGTAAATGCATTGCTGTTGCTGATATATCTTTCTTGAAGCTAATAAAATCTCTCTCATTGGGTTTCCCCACATTGGGGTTTTCCTCGGCATTGCCTAAATTTCTGAGTTTTTCTAAGTTGAATGGTTGATGTTCATTATTTCGCTGCTAAATTGCTTAGCAATGTGTATTTCTGCTTATGGTAATTTCTGAATGTGGGTTTAGACATTTCAGAGTTCATACAAGACTGTTATCTCTAGGTTGCTAAGTGTATGACATAATTATTTACTTGCTAATTTTGTCATTTAAAATTTCTACATGGTATCAGAGCTTGGGCTCTGAGTGACAGTGAGCAGTGAGATTTTTTGGGCAAGGTTTGAAGGGGAAAACTTGATTGTTTTTTGGAAGGAGGTATGGCGCGAACTGTACGTGGAGTTGAAAGGGTTAGATTCTAACTCGAGTATGGAGGATTCCTGGAGCTTGATGGAGTTCTCTTTGTTCTAGGGTTGAGGGTTAACTTGCTCTCAGTCTTAGCCTTGGAGGATGTTGGATATTGTACATTGTTTAAGAGGGGACATGTATTTATCTATAGGGAGAGAGTGGACCCGGTGGAACCACAACTGATTGGTGATCGAGTGGACAGGTTGTACATGTTGTGAGGACAACCTTCAGGATATGATTTAACGTTGGATGAGGAGCAGAAGGCTCCTGAGACTGCAGTGGGTCCAAAGATTTAGTCTTGCATTCCAAGAGAAGAGACGAAGTCTCTTCTGAGCACCGACAAGAGGCTCAGCTGGTGTGATCAAATCGATGCTCAGGGTGGAGTGGATTCTCCTAGGAGCTCAGGGTTCAGAGTAGCTGTCAAGAGGATGTCTTCTGGTTCGAGTTTTGTGCAGGTGTTGAGGATGGCTCCAGGTTCAGAGGGAGCTCCTACTGAGCACAGTGTGATTGGACCAGATGTTGGAGATGGTAGCGAGTACATCCCTTGCTAAGAGGGAGTGTTAGCTTTTTAGCTCGGGAGGTACTCTGCATATGTGTCTTGTATGTGGAAGTTACCTTGTACCTACACTACTAGACACTTCACTTTGTAATGGTTTTTTACAAAGTTGTGATAAAGTGGTTCTTTTATTAAAGTGACTTTTTAATGAAGTGTACCTTCTAATATTAAAGTGACTTTATTTCATAAAGTGCACTTATATTATAAAGTGAAAATGTACTATAATATTTTAAGTGATTTATTTTGGAGGGAATGAATCATGACCCTTGATCTTGTAAAGGCAAGATTAGATCTTGATCATTAGATCCAGGGTTGGAGAAGGTGGAGGGTCACTTTCAGATTATAAGAGAATGCATTGGGTAGTGTGCAAGACATTGAGGAACAGTTTGAGAGAGATTTTTTGAGAGAGCTTGAGAGAGGAAAGAGGGCAGGAAGGAGGGCGCATTTCCCAAGAGAGATTGGGCACGAATCCCAACGGAGTTTTCTGTGTGAGTGTGTTGTAACTTTCTACTATTAAAGAGGTTGTACTATATGGATTTGTACAGTCCGTACAACAGGGTAGGAGGGCACGAATTTCGAGGCAGCTTTTTCAGTGTTTTCTGTTGGTGAAGAGGGCAGTTCTGTTGTTGTTCGTACAATTGTTAGTTGGCACAAATTTCGAGGTGCTGGAAGAAGACAAATCCGTATAACAATACAGATTTTTTGGGCACAGAAATCGAGGCAGAAATTTGGGACTTTTGGGTGCTGTAAGTTATTTCTCTTGGCTGTAAATGCATTGCTGATGCTGATATATCTTTCGTGAAGCTAATAAAATCTCTCTCTCTCATTGGGTTTCCCCACATTGGGGTTTTCCCTGGCATTGCCTAAATTTCTTAGTTTTTCTGAGTTGAATGGTTGCTGTTCATTGTGTTTATTCCGCTGCTAAATTGCTTAACAATGTGTATTTCTGCTTATGGTAATTTCTGAATGTGGGTTTAGACATTTCAGAGTTCATACAAGACAATTATCTCTAGGTTGCTAAGTGTATGAGATAATTATTTACTTGCTGATTTTGTCATTTAAAATTTCTATATTCTAGATCTACAGAATATGGTATGTGGCATGTCCTTTATTTCTTTTAGTAAAAATGAAATTTGTAAAGGATGCATGCTTGGCAAAAATATAAAGAAAGCATTTCCTAGCAGTGACAATAGAGCTCGGGGCATCTTAGATCTGGTTCATTCTGATGTGTGTGGTCCCATGCCTTCTCCCTCTTTTAGTGGCTACTTGTATTATGTCATTTTTATTGATGATTGCTCTAGAAAATGTTGGATCTATTTCCTTAAAGCGAAAAGTGACACATTTGACAAGTTTAAAGAATATAAAGCCTTTATTGAAAGCAAATAGGAAAACACATCATAACTCTTAGAACAAACAATGGAGGAGAGTTTGAATCTCTCCAGTTTGAGGATTTCTGCAAGGAAGCAGGAATCAAGAGACAATTGACCGTGCCATATAATCCTCAACAAAATGGTGTTGCTGAGAGGAAAAACAGAACAATATGTGAGGCAGCGAAAGCCATGATGTTTGACTAGGATCTGCCAAATTCTTTATGGGCAGAAGTTACTTCCACTGTCATGTATATTCAGAACAAGTGTCCTCATGCTATCATGAAGGACAAGACTCCTGAAGAGGTCTTCTCAGGGACCAAACCTGAAGTAGGGCATCTAAGGATATTTGGGTGTTCAGTATATATTTATGTGTCCCTAAGGAAAAGAGGACAAAGATGGAACCCTCGGGCAAGAAAGGGATTTTTGTGGGGTACAACGAGAACTCCAAGGCTTACAGGATATATGTACCAAGACAGAGGTAGATAGAGGTAAGCAGGGATGTGACTTTCCATGAGGAAGCAGCATTCAAGAAATCCAGAGAGCTACAACAGGGATCAGAAGTAGTTCAGCTAGCCATCTGAAAATGAAGAGTCAGATGATCAGAGGGAGGAACCTCATGAAGGGCCAAGTGATGAGCCCCTATAACCTGCTGAAGAGTTGGAAAGAACACTTGAAGAACCTCCAGCCAAAAGGAAGCCATGATGGCTTAACGAAACAATGCAGGAAGCAGAAAAGATAGCTTATCCCAAAGGAACTTTTAGGGAAAGTAAGAGGCCTCATAGGTATGGAGGCTATGTTGCACTGATGAGCAACATTAATGATGTTGACCCTTCTTCGTTTGAAGAAGCAAATATATTTCAAGTATGGAAGGATGCCATGCTTGAGGAATACAAGTCTATTCTAAAGAACAATGTTTAGGACATTGTGCTGATGCTAAAGGACAAATCCATGGTCTCTTCCAAATGGATCTATGAGATCAAACATGCAGCTGATGGGAGTGTGGAATAGTTCAAAGCAAGATTTGTAGCCAGAGGCTTCTCTCAGAAAGAAGGAATTGACTACGACAAGACTTTTGCCCCTTTAGCCAGGTATACCTCCATTCGAGTTATTATTGCATTAACTTCAGTTCTTGGTTGGAAACTATATCAGATGGATGTAAAAACAACATTCTTGATTGGAAAGATTGAACATGAGGTCTTTGTGGAACAACTAGATGGTTTTGTACTGCATAACAAAGACACTCATGTATGTAAGTTAAGGAAGGCCTTGTATGGTCTTAAGCAGGCTCCCAGAGTTTGGGAGGACAGGATTGATGGCTTTATTAAAAGCATGGACTTTCAGAAAAGTGATGTTGATGCGAATCTGTACTTCAAGGTAATAGGGAACCAACCTGTTATATTAATCTTGTATGTTGATGATCTCTTTCTGACAGGAGATGAAGGGCTAATAGCCTAGTGTAAGAGGGAGCTAATCTCAGAATTTGAGATGCAAGACTTAGGTTTGATGCATTACTTCCTAGGATTGGAAGTGTGGCAAAGACATGGCGAGATATTTCTGGCACAAAGTAAATACACAGTGGATGTGTTAAAGAGGTTTGGTACGATGGATTGTAAATCCATGTCTACTCCGATGATTACCAACCTGAAGAAGCTGCATGATTCTGATACAGGTTCAGATTTGATGGATCCCACCATGTATAGGCAACTGATTGGATCATTGATGTATATGATCCATACCAGGCCAAATATATGCTATGCAGTGATTGCAATGAGTCAATTCATGGCTGAACTGAGACAAAGACACTAGGTGGCAGCAAAGCACATCTTGAGATATCTTAGAGGGACCATTACCTATGGTCTGAGATATACATCCAGTGGTGGTTTGTTTCTACATGGGTATGCAAACACTGACTGGGCAGGAAGCCTAGTGGATCAGAAGAGTACTTCTGGATACTGCTTCAGTTTAGGATTTGCTATGATCTCATGGCCAAGCAAGAAACATGGGTCCATTGCACAGAGTACAACAGAGGTCGAGTACATTGCAGCAAGTGATGCTAGCAAGGAAGCAGTATGGCTTAGAAAATTGGTTTCTGGGTTGTTTGGTGACAACTTACAGACTATGGTGGTTCACTGTGATAATCAAAGTTGCATAAAACTGACAGAGAACCCGATATTTCACGACAGGTCATACCAGACCAGATATATGCTATGCAGTGATTGTAATGAGTCAATTCATGGCTGAACCGAGACAGAGACACTAGGTGGTAGCAAAGCACATCTTGAGATATCTCAGAGGGACCATTACCTATGGTCTGAGATATACATCTAGTGGTGGTTTGTTTCTACATGGGTATGTAGACGCTGATTGGGCAGGAAGCCCAGTGGATCGGAAGAGTACTTCTGGATACTGCTTCAGTTTAGGATCCGCTATGATCTCATGGTCAAGCAGGAAACATGGGTCCATTGCACAGAGTACAGCAGAGGCTGAGTACATTGCAGTAAGTGATGCTAGCAAGGAAGCATTATGGCTCAGAAAATTGGTTTCTGGGTTGTTTGGTGACAAGTTACAGACTATGGTGGTTCATTGTGATAATCAAAGTTGCATAAAACTGACAGAGAACCCGATATTTCACGACAGGTCAAAGCATATTGACATGAAATACCATTTCATCAGAGACATGGTCCATAGAAAAATTGTAAAGCTACAATACATAGCCACGAGCGAGTAGGTAGCTGATATCCTGACCAAGCCATTGCCATTGAGACAGTTTGTGCAGCTGCGAGGTAAGCTTGGTGTGGCTGAGAATGACTCCCTCGCTGAGAGGGAGTGTTAAATTTGAGCATCGACAGTCATTCTCCAATGAGAGGCCATGTGGGCCACCCTGAGGCTAGCCAGGGAGATTTGAAGAATCGACCAGTATTGTGAGGTATTGACAAAAGCCAGGGGCAATGTACAACCTCTGTGAGTCAAACCAAAAGTCAGGACGAACGAGATGCTATATGATCTTGTGAGTCTAGCCAAGGCAAAGGAAGAAGCCTTGTAAGACTAAGACGAAAGTCAAGATGTAAGTCTAATGCAAAAGTCAGGGGGAACGTACAATTTCTGTGAGCATAGACAGTCTAGTGCAAAAGTTAGAGGGAATGTACAACCTCTATGAGCATAGTCAGACTAGTGCAAAAGTCAGGGGGAACATACAACCTCTGTGAGCCATGAGAAAAAGTCAAGGCATCTAGCAAAAGTTAGGTTGAATGTACAATTTCTATGAGCTAGAAACAAACAATCTTCCTTATGCAAATAATGTAAATGTATTGATCTAGTGTGTTGGCACGTGTAACATTATCCACCATGAAAAGAAATTCGAGTTGTCAAACTCAAGTTGTAAAAGTTGAGTTGCATGTCTAGTTTGAAGTGTCAAACTCAAGTTGCATGACGAAGTTGCATGCATGTCAAGTTGCATGTTTAGTTGCATTGCATGCAATGTCAAGTTGCATGT
>ML782693.1:619700-632834 GCA_009831015.1 Picea engelmannii | reverse complement strand
TATATATATATATGAGGCTAAGTTCATTTCGGGATTTCGGGAGTCGTGGGGATAAGGGTTCTTGCCCTCTAATCTCCTGGGTGTCGAAACGCTTATCAGACGCCACGTGTACCCTACAGCTGGACGGTCCAGGTACTCCCATGGGTCTTGGAATTGACGATTCTGATTTCTTCACGACTTACGAAGGTAAAAAGGGGTCAAGGCATTTGCGTCTGCGTTCCTTCATCAAATTTAACGGTCGTAACAGACCTTAGATCCTCCGAAAGGATCTCATTCATGCAATTAGAAAAAGGGTATCCTGGGTACCAAACCACCGAAAGGTCCTAACTCATCCACACGCGGTCATTTTGGGATTTCGCGGGTCGGGGTTTCGGGACTCGCGAGTACCAGAGAACTCGCACCTAGATACTCCGGGTGCCAAACACCGAAAACTCTTAACTTACTCCCACGCTAATATATCGGTGTTTCACAAGTCAGGGATTCAGGACTTGCGAGTGCAAGGAAACTCGCCCTTAGGTATTCCAAATACCGAAATGCCGAAATGTTGAAGTCTACGAGGACCATTCTCCCTCGTGCAAGATTTTAAGACTTAAACTATAACATCCTCCTTCGGGTCCTCAGGCAATTTACACCAAGTTTTTTTTTTGAAGACCAGACTGGAAGGTCTTCTAGAAGGTAAGGGATTGGTCTCGAAAGGGTGCCTTCGTGGGGGAAATCTATCCAAGGCATCAGGTAAGACAAACACGGGAACAAATCTCCCGAGAGCAGACTTGAAAATATGTATTAGTTCAATATATATAAACATAAGCCATACGTGGTCTTTCTAATAAAAGTATGCAGCCATCTTTTTCTGATCAAAACACCCTACAGATAGTCTTATATTGAAACCATTCATAATTGCACAGACTATGAGCATACATGTCAGCATATAGATTTCAAGATACAAGATATAAAACACTTATTATAAAAACACCAGGTTTGATGCAACTGCTGAGAGGGGTGCTCGTTTCCACCCAACCGTAGGCTCAGTGATTCCAAATGGATTTACCACTAGCCACCCTCGAGCTGAGACCATGATGCTTAAGACTCTCTGTCTCTGTTCTTCATCGATCGAGAATGAAGATTACTCTCCTTATTCTCTGTTATCACTCACTCTATGTTTTGTTCCAGAGTTCTTCCGATCTTTTTCCTCTGATCCCCCTTGCGTTCCCCCCCTTCCACACCTTTTACCTGCCTTTTCTTTTCGACGAGGTTGCGTGTGGCACGAATTTCCCCGCGGTGGTTAGGTATGAGGCCTCCACGGATGGGCGGTTCACCCCCATCCCTCATTAACCCATGAGGAGCCTCTTCACCTACCATCCTGGCGAGTAATTCATTTCAGGCCAGCGAGCTGCTCTTGGTTCTCCGGGCCAGTGAAGACCAAATACAGTATTGGTTTCGGTGGAAGTTAATGCCACCATTCCAGGTGCCTTCCACCACCTTTCTTCAACCATCGTGGTCTCTTTTCCAACACATCTCCCTCTCAGCAGTCCTGCAATATACACACACACACACACACATATATATATATATATATATATATATATATATATATATATATATATATATATATATATATATATATATATATATATATATATTCATAATGTCAATTTACATTCGTTGACCTTGTATACTAAGGTCCATTTAAAATCACACATTCACATCTTTGAGTTTGCCACAGTTCTTGGCCAGCATAATTATTTCTACAGACTGGGGGAAATAGGGTGTTACAATTCCCTCCCCCTTAAAGGAACATCGTCCTCGATGTTCTATCTATCATCATGACATGTATGTACAGAGGTAAACAAAATTGGATATGCTTGTTTCATGGCATCCTCAATTTCCCATGTAGCCTCATCTGGGCCAAAATGTCTCCACTGCACCTTGACTTGTGCAATGGTTCAGCTCCGGAGTGGGGTTTCCTTTTTGTCCAGTATGCATTGAGGTTCTGGTAGGAATTATCCCTCCGGTTCCACCTGGATCACAGACCAGTCAATTATATGATTAAAATCATGTACATATTTCTTCAATAATGAAACATGGAAAACATTATGTGCTTTTACTGTGGGAGGAAGTGCTAGCCTATAGGCTATGGGTCCCACTCTATCTAGAACCTCAAAGCGTCCACAGTACCGAGGTTCCAACTTGGCACAAGCTCCCATTTTCAGGGAACTCTTCCTGGGCCTAACTCTGAGATATACATGGTCTCCCGTCTTCAACTCTCTTGGAGTTCTCTTTTGGTCGGCGTAACTTTTCTGTCAGTTCTGAGCGACCTTCAAGTTTTGTTTTATCTGAGTCACTTGTTGTTCCATTTCTTTCAACATGTTGGGTCCAAAAGAAATTCTATTTACAGGATTACTCCAACTAACAGGAGTGTTGCATGGCCTACCATAGAGGACTTCAAACGGACTCATCCATAAGGATTCTTGGTAGTCGTTGTTGTAAGCAAACTCCACCAGTGGCAGGTAGTCTTCCCACTTCTTGGGTTGATGCATTACATGCATTCTTAACATGTCTTGTAGTATTTGGTTCACTCTTTCTGTCTGTCCGTCGGTTTGAGGGTGATAGGTGGTGCTAAATAGCAACTTGTTCTCTAAGCCAGCCATCAGTGATTTCCAAAAGTTAGAAGTGAATTTTGTGTCTCTGTCAGACACGATTTATTTCGGCATACCATGCAGTTTACATATCTCCTTCACGAATACCTGAGCGATGTCTATTGCCTTGCAAGTTGACTTGACGAGGATAAAGTGAGCAGACTTGCTCAATTTATCCACCACTACCATGATGGTGTCATTCTGTTTGGTCAGGGTTGGTAATCCGGTGATGAAATCCATGGAGATGGTTTCCCATTTCCATTCCAGGATTGGTAGATGTTGTAATAATCCTGTTGGGTGTCAGTGTTCTACTTTTACCTGTTGGCATTCTATGCATTTGGCTAGGTACTCAGCTATGTATTTCTTCAATCCAGGCCAATAGAATTGTTTCCTGGTGGCCGTGATCATCTTCTGGTATCCTGGATGACCAGTATAGGGTCTTTTATGTAGCTCATTCAGTATGAACCTCTTCAAGTCGTCAAAATCTAGGATATACAATCTGCTTTGGTAAGTGATCAGGCCTCCTTCCATCATCTGGTAGCCTCCATACTTTATCCCTGTGGGTTCTTGCTGTAGGTACTAGGTCACGGTCTGGACGAATGGATCTGTTTCTTGTGCATTTCTGACTCTTTCCTTGACATCCATCTTACAGGTGCTCACCGCTACTAGGTGAATCATTTTCACACTTCTGCTAAGGGCATCGGCCACCCTATTTTCCTTTCCTTTAATGTGTTTGATTTCGAAATCAAACTCGCTAAGGAGGGTCATCCACCTAGCTTGTCTAGCATTGAGCTTTGGTTGGTCAAACAGATATCGCAATCCACAGTGGTCTGTCATAAGTACAAATTTTCTTCCCAGGAGGTAATGCCTCCACATTTTCAAGGTGTGCACTATGGCAGCCAGCTCTAGATCATGGGTCACATAGTTGACTTCGTGCTCATTCAATTTTCGGGATTCATAACAGACCACACTTCCTCCTTGCATAAGGACTCCTCTGAGCCCTTACTTATAGGCATCTGTGCACACGAAGAAGTCAGCTTCAGGATTGGCGATCTTCAACATGGGTGCATGGGTCAGTAGATGTTTCAGGGTCTAAAATCTTTCTTCACATTTATGTGTCCACATGAATTTTGTCCCCTTCTTCTGGAGGGTAGTGATTGGACAACCAATCTTGGAGAATCCTTTTATAAATCTCCTATAGTACCCTGCTAATCCCATAAAGTATATGATATCTGAAACATCCTTTGGGGTAGGCCATTCCATGATAGACCTGATTTTGTCAGGGTCTACCGCTACTCCTTCTTTGGATAGAACATGGCCTAAGTAATGTATTTGCTTCTGGAAGAATTCACATTTGTTGAATTTGGCATAGAGTTGATGTTCTCTTAGCACTTGCAGCACAAGCCTAAGATTCTCTTCATGCTCTTCTCTATTCTTGGAGTAAATTAATATATCGTCGATAAAAACCAGCACAAATTTTTCTAGGAATTTGCTGAGTACATTGTTCATCAAGCACATGAAAGTGGCAGGGGCATTGGTTAACCCAAATGGCACTACCACAAACTCGTAGTGACCATACCTCGTCTGGAAGGCAGTTTTATGGATGTCTTCACCCTTAATTCAGACTTGATGGTATCCCGACCTCAAATCAATCTTTGAGAAAATAGACGCACCCCCTAATTGGTCGAACAGGTCATCGATCTTGCGCAAGGGGTACTTGTTCTTTATGGTTACCTTATTGAGTTGTCTATAATCTATACACAGTCTAAGGGAACCATCCTTCTTTTTCAAAAATAGGACTGGTGCTCCCCATGGAGACACGATGGGCCAGATATAGCCCTTATCCATCATTTCTCTTAATTGCAATTTGAGTTCAACTAACTCAGGTGTGCTCATCCGGTAGGGTGTCCTAGACACCGGCACCTCTCTCGGTGCAAGTTCTATCGAGAATTCTATGTCTCTTCTTGGAGGTAGACCCAGTACCTCTTCTGGAAACACATCTCTGTATTTTCTCAGGGTAGGGTGGTCTTCAAGGTTTGGTTTGTCATCTTCAATAGTTTTCGACACCTGTATTGCATATAGAGGACATCCTTTTCGGCAATACTTTCTCATTTGCAGAGCTGATATTTGTCTCACCGAGACAGGTTTTCAGATCCCTTGAAGGGTTATCCTTTTCCCTTCTTTACTTACACATTCTAAGTTTTTATGGTAACAGTCCAATTTGGCTTTATGGGCGGCTAGCCAGTCCATACCAATCAATAGATCATACGATCCCAGGGGTAACATGTTAAGGGTTGCTTGGGTGGGGAATTCATCCAACATTAATTGGCAGGTTGGTATGACCTCTACTACCCTTCTTTTGGTGCCAGTGGCTAACTATACCAACCATGGCTTGGTAGGTTTTTTTGGTTGTAGTTTACACTTATCAATAGCCTTAGGGGCTATATAAATCAAATTTGAACCAGGGTCAATCAAAATAGACACTAGATGGTTGGAAATCATACCTTCTATTTCCACCATTGAAGCTTGGTGGTCAACTTGGTTATTATCAAAGGCTACATAAATTTGTGGCACACTCCTAGCCACATCATTGACGGTGGTAGCTTCCTGGATGCTGTAAATTCTCTGACTATTCTGTTGTCGGTGTGGGAAGTCTCTCAGTAGATGTTCTTCTCCGCAACCCCAACATTTCAAAGGTTCTCTCTTTGGGTTATCAGCCTTCACTGGTACAAATCCAAAAGTTTTATTTCTGCTCAAGGAGGGAAAGTTATGATGGTGTACGCTCTGGGCTGGGAAGCTCATCCTTGGGTTCTTCTTATAGTTCTTAAATCCTGGGGATTTAATACCCTTTTTCTAAAATCTTGAACTATTCTTCTGTTTCCATCCTTCACGAGGTTCTATTCGATGTCCAAATTGTTCATGACAATAGGTTGCCTTTCGGATAGTGCCTTCTAGGGTCTTTGGCTCATCAAATTCAATTTTGTTCCAATAGTCCTTAGGTAGTCCGCTGATGAAGCGTTGCACCTTTGCCTTTTCTGCCTTTATGTAGGGTACATACCTCAGCAAATCAAGGAATTTGTTGACATATTCCTCTATGGTGAGTTGCCCTAGTTTAGTTCATAAAACTCTTTAGCCTTCTCGTCGAAATATTTTTCCGACAAATACTTCTTCCGGAAGTATTTCTCAAATTGATCCCAAGACAGGTCTTCTTCATGAATCCCTTTTACATTCTTAAGGTATTCCCACCAAATGGAAGCCTTTCCATTCAAGTTGAAGGTGGCTACTCGGGCCTTCAAGTTTTCTGAGAAGTCATGGACTCTGAAATACTTCTTTAGTTCGAGCAGCCAGGCCTCTGCTTCTTCTCCTTTCTTTATTTCACCGTCGAAAGAAGGTGGTTTGTCCTTCTTGAACTCTTCGAGGTTATGACTCTTGGAAAGTTTCTGCTTCTTTCAATTTCTTCGGGAATGAGAACTAGTTCTGCTGCTAGAAGAACCCTCTGGGTCGCCATCTTCCTTTCCAGAAGAATTATCCAATGCTTGTCCCTTATCTATGGGGTGGACCTTTCTCAAGGTGCTTCTTTTGGTGTGGCCACTGACATGACCATGTTTCTGTGTCTCGGGTCATGCTGCATTTGTCTTTGTAAGTCAAATAAGTTCTGTAGTAAAACTGCATTAATTTTTGTTTGTTTCACTTGTTCTTTCATCATCCTTTCATTGTCAGCCTTGCAACTTTGTAATTCGACCATGAGGCTCCTCACAGTCTCAGCCAGATCTAGAGGGGTCCCTACCACCCTCCTTTCATCAAATTCTTCGTCTCTATTGTGGGAGCCTTCCCCCACTTCATGGTGAGTCACCATTCTATACATCGATAATTTCCTGCGGATGATCTTCTGCTTGTGTGCAAAAGGAAAAACGTTGGTTGTTAGTTAATGTTCATATTCATTTATAACCAGTACATAATTCATAGTTTTTTCATGCACACACACAATAGGAGTTTTCATTCTTAACTTCGACTTTTTAATTGAGGGGGTCAAGATAAGGAGTTACTCCTTTTAACAGTACTCTGAATGGAGTCTTTGCGCAACTCGTTCATGAGCCCAAGTAGGCCAAGTGTTGTAACCATGCTCTGATACCACTTTGTAACACACCCACTTCATAAATCAATATTTTTCGGCCTTTTTCATCTTTTCTCTGATGAATAGAATTTCCCGAATTCCTACAGGACCTGATACAGACCCTACCATCCCTTATCCGTACTCATATGATCGGCGGCTATGACCACAAGTCTTACCGGAGCAGTGCTCTCGGCTTTTGCAATTCGAAAAATCGCGATGCATGTATTCCCTTGTTCATTTCGGGGTTTCATCCATCGGAATTTCGTATCTAGCAAACACGAGGAAAATTGACCCTTGGATATCCTGGGTACCAAAATGTCGAAACACCAAAACCATGTGTGCTAGTCCATTTCGAGACTTTACCTATCAGGATTTCGCGAGATGCGAGGACAGGAGGGTTTCGCATCTGGGTCTCCCGGAGGCCAAAACTCCGAAGCATCATAACCTGTCCACGCCCTATCATTTCAAGATGTCACGAGTCGATATTTTGGGAGTCGTGACGACAAGAGACTTGCCTCCAGATACCCCGGGTGCCAAAAACACTGAAACATTAGATTCTTAGTCATGCTATACTCATTTCGGGGTTTCATACTTCGGGATTTCGCGATATGCGCGGATAGGAGGTCTCGCATCTAGATATTTGGGAGCCGAAATTTTGAAGCTCATTATATGTGTGTGTGTGTGTGTGTGTGTGTGTGTGTGTGTGTGTGTGTGTGTTAAGCTCGTTTCGGGATTTCGCAAGTCGGGACTTCACGAGGTGCGATGACAAGGGGATCTTACCCTTAGGTATCCTGGGTGCCGAAACACTGAAACACCATGTCTCATCCGCGCTACTATCATTTTGGGGTTTCATCCATCGGGTTTTCATGATATGTGAGAATCATGAGTTCTTGCACCTGGTTCTCCCAAGAGCCGAAACTCCAAAGCATCGAACTATGAAAATACACTATACTATTTTAGGATTTCGTAAGTCGAAGTTTTGGGACTTGCGAGTACAAAAAGACTAACCCTTGGGTTTCTCGATTGCTGAAACACTGAAACACCAAGGCTTACCCATGCTAAACCTTTTCGGGGTTTCATACTTCGGGATTTCACTATGTGCAATGACAAGAGGTCTCTCATATGAGTCTTTCGGGGGCCGAAGTTCCAAAACGTCGATACATACATACATACATACATACATACATACATACATACATACATACATACATACACACATATATATATATATATATATATATATATATATATATATATATGAGGCTAAGTTCATTTCTAGATTTCCCAAGTTGGGATTTTGGGAGTCGTGGAGATAAGGGTTCTTGCCCTCTGATCTTCTGGGTGCTGAAAAGCCGAAACGCTTACCGGCCGCCACGTGTACCCTATAGTTGGACGGTCTAGGTACTCCCATGGGTTTTAGAATCGATGATTTTGATTCCTTCACGACTTACGAAGGTAAAAAGGGGTCGAGGAATTTGCACCTACGTTCCTTCATCAAATTTAACGGTCGCAACAGACCTTAGATCCTCCAAAAGGATCTCATTCGTGTAATTAGCAAGAGGAAGGGTATCCTGGGTACCAAACCACTGAAAGGTCCTAACTCATCCACATGCGATCATTTCAAGATTTCGCAGGTCGAGGTTTTGGGACTCACGAGTACCAGAGAACTCCCACCTAGATACTCTGGGTGCCAAAACACCGAAAACTCTTAACTTACTCCCACGCTAATATATCAGGATTTCGCAAGTCGTGGATTTGGGACTTGAAAGTGCAAGGAAACTCGCCCTTGGGTATTCTGGATACCGAAATGCCGAAATGTTGAAGTCTACGAGGACCATTCTCCCTCGTGCAAGATTTTAAGACTTAAACTATAACATCCTCCTTCGGGTCCTCAGGTAATTTACACCAGGTTTTTTTTTTTGAAGACCAGACTGGAAGGTCTTCTAGAAGGTAAGGGAGTGGTCTTGAAAGGGTGCCTTCATGGGGGAAATCTGTCTAAGGCATCAGGTAAGACAAACACAGGAACAAATCTCCCGAAAGTAAACTTGAAAATATGTATTAGTTCAATATATATAAACATAATCCATATGTGGTCTTTCCAATAAAAGTATGCAGCCATCATTTTCTAATCAAAACACCCTACAGATAGTCTTATACTGAAACCATTCATAATTGCATAGACTATGAGCATACATGTCAGCATATAGATTTCAAGATACAAGATATAAAACACTTATCAGAAAAACATCGGGTTTGATGCAACTGCTGAGAAGGGTGCTCGTTTCCACCCAACCATAGGCTCAGCGATTCCAAATGGATTTACCACTAGCCACCCCCGAGCTGAGACCACGATGCTTGAGACTCTCTGTCTCTAATCTTCAGTGATCGAGAATGAAGGTTACTCTCCTTCTTCTCTGCTAGTATCACTCACTCTGTGTTTTGTTCTAGAGTTCTTCCGATCTTTTTCCTCTGATCCCCCTCGCACGCCCCCCCTTCCCTGCCTTTTCTTTTCAGCGAGGTTGCGTGTGGCACAAATTTCCCCGTGGTGGTCAGGTCTGAGGCCTCCACAGATGGGCGGTTCACCCCCATCCCTCATTAACCCGTGAGGATCCTCTTCACCTACCATCCTGGTGAGTAATTCATTTCGGTCCAGCGAGCCGCTCTTGGTTCTCCAGGCCAGTGAAGACCAAATACGGTATTGGTTTCGGTGGAAGTTAACGCCACCATTCCAGGTGCCTTCCACCACCTTTCTTCAGCCATCGTGGTCTCTTTTCCATCACATCACCCTCTCAGCAGTCCTGCAATAAATAAATAAATAANTATATATATATATATATATTCATAATGTCAATTTACATTCGTTGACCTTGTATACTAATGTCCATTCAAAATCACACATTCACATCTTTGAGTTTGCCACAGTTCTTGGCCAGCATAATTATTTTTACAGACTGGGGGAAATAGGGTGTCACAATAAATTACTTTGAGCCATGTAGAATTTTGATTTTTGAATAGGCTCTTGTTCTTCTAAGTCAGATTCTTCTTCTGATTTTTCATCATCTGAATTGCAGTTACAGACCTCTGGATCTTCACATCTTCAATTGTAAGTCATCATTAAATATTCTTGTTCTAACTCTGAGAGGTCATCAATATCATATTCAAATTCAAATGTTTCAAAACTAGTGGAACAACATCCATCCCTCATTATTTGTACCTCTTCTCTTTTAATGTGAAAAGGATGATGTGGACATGAATTTGTGTCATGTAGATCATAACTACATCGGTTACAATGAATGGATGTAAGAGATTTTGAAATTTCATCTCTTTCTCTTGCTTGCTTGGCCTTTATTTCAAGGGCTTTGCCTCTAGTCTTCTTGGAAGATTCTCCTTGGGGACAACGATTTGCTAGATTCCTTGACTGACCACATAACCAACAAACAATGGATTGTTTTTTTTTTTTTTTTTCATTTTGAAATACTTCAACTTGATGTCTTCATGAGAATAATGGTGGGTTTTTTGATATCTTCTATAAAATCCATTTTGGTTATGTCTCTTGTTCTTGGAATAATTCTTTGAAAAAAAATATTTACCTTTATACTTGTTTCTTCTAATATTTTTCAAGATTTTCTTGGATCTTTTTCTTACTCTAATAGGATCCTCTAAAGATAAGCTATATTTTTCACAGATGGATTTACTGTCAGGGAGCCTAGACATATTTTGGATAGATTTGTTGACTCTCGTGTTTGTACAAAGGATGACAAGTGCACTGGTAATAATATAATATATTTCACTCCAATTATGTAATTCATATGGCTATTTAAAAACATCTTGGGCCTTCAAATATTCAACAAACTTGTCGGGGATAGAGGCAAGGTAGACCTATTTCCATAGAAGATTCTTATTGTCTTTCACTTCATACATTATTTGGGTCCATTCTCTATGGAAGTCATCATATTGGGACATCTTTTTGCACTTCATGTTCATCAAAATAAGAGCATGTTTCTCTGTAATTTCCTACTCTATTCCACACCAGTGTTCTAAAATTAGTGTGGTTAGTTTCCCAATCATATTACTATGAGGTAAACCATTTTCATGGTAAATTACATCTCCACTTTCATCTTTTAGAACTTATTTTTCCATTTTATCAAGCAAGGTTGGAGATGACTCTATTTCCCACCATTTTGATAGAGTTCTAGTAAAACACTAAATGATACATTTTCATGCTTTTATTTCTGATTTTCCTTTCATACAAATTATTTTATAAGAAACATACATCCTATCAATGATTTGACTGATTTGGCCTACAAACATTCCATCAATTTTCCACTCATAATACCATTCTTTTGCAAAGGATTGGACTTCTCGTATTTTTCCTTTCCCTTACAAATCAAGAGAAGGTGGCATGGACATGTTGTGAGGTAAAGGTTCTCTAGTATTTAAGACATGTGAAGGTTGTAATGATGAAACTAGAGAATTTCCAGTTGACTCATATGGTTTACTCTCTTCTTCTCTTGGGAAGTGGAGTGGAAATTTCTTTGTAGTCTCAATTTCAGTTGGGATGACAACAGGGGAAGTAATGGCTGAGACATGCTGAGGAAATAAATGGGATAGGGGAATATTTTTATCAGACTTCCTTTTTGAAGGGCTTGCCTTGTGTATTTTCTTTACTGTGGATTTAATTTTTTCAGTCTTTTCATCCACGTCTGAGATTTGTTTTGCTACTGATACAAAGGCCTAGCCTAGTCCTTCTTTTAATTCTTCATCTCTTCTTTCAACAACATTTTTTTCTTCTCTTAACAATCCAACTGTAGTTCCTACGACATCCTTAATTTATGCAACTCTTTGGTTAAGATTATTTACAGAGGAACTAATGTTATTGGATGAAACTTATAGATGGTTTGTGTGTCTTCTCCTAGCATAGTCATCGGTGACACATGTATATGATTCCATGCCTATGAGGGAAACATTTGTCCAGTTTACTTGTTCTGAGACAATCTGGATTCTTTTATCTATGTTTGTTATTTTTTACTCTTCCTGACTAACACAAGAGGGATTTCTTTAGACTATCTATCTTATTCTTCTAAGACTATGCCTCTGAAAGGAGGAAAAATGTGTATGGATTCGATACCCTAGACATCTAATCTTTTCCATTTAAATCTTGGAATTTCTATTTCAGAGATGGATTTCTTGCTCTTTTTTCCTTCCATCATTTGTACTGATTGTTGTTTTGTCTTGATTTTCCACTCATAGAAATATATACAACTATATTTTTGTTGCATATATTCTTGCCATTGTTGAGCCAATCTTTTATTTTCTTCATTTGACACAAAAGCATTAAATATTGTAGTTTGTGGATGGATAAAGAGATCTGAATTTAACATGTTTTTCACCCAGTCAATATTTACTTTCCATTTGTAACATCCTCTCATCAGACTCGGAAATTTATGAATTTAAGGAATAGAGAGTTTCTTTGTGTGTGTAGGCAAGGGATTATTGAAGTGATAATCCGGAATAATTGAGTCATATTTCTCAATATATCCTAGGCCATATCTTGGTGTACTAGGAGGACAACAGTAACTAAATATTTCTTTTAGTCTGGGACCATTTTTTTCTAGTTCAATAATTAAGTGCATTACCAGGATGTGATCATCATGAGGAAATTGAATATTAGTACAATTTGGATGAGGACATGTATCTTTGGAAACTGTAACAGTGGGAGATTTGTCCTTGGGTTATGGTTTTTATGATTTGGATGATATTGACTGCAGGCCTTAGGTGTATTAGATATGAAGGAAGTGTTGGTTTTGGAGCCTGATTATCTTCCTGATTTAGAGGTCTTTTACTTTTAGTCGTGTTTATACCCCATGAAGTATTTACACCCCAGAAGTATGTACACTCTTCCACGCGGGGGAGTGCAGAGGGGGGGTACCCCCTCTGCGGGGTCCGAGGGGGCTATCCCCCCGGCTGGGGGGTTTGGGGGCGAAGCCCCCGGAGCAAAAATTGCCTTGTAAAAGTATATTGTAATTTAATTGTAAATCTGGACCATTCATTATAAGGTCGTAGATCTAACGATAGAGATTATGTTAGGGTTTTTTTGCCCTAGAAGGCAACCCTCTTTTATGAGGGAAATGTGTTGTGGCTATGTATGTTGGTGAGTATTGTATTCTGAGAGAGGAGACTGTGAGAGAAAGAAGAGGAAGTTACAACGGGTTTTGCTGTAGGTTGTATCCCTTCATTTTGTTGGATAATAATAAAGAAAGGACCTGGCAATTTCTCTGGTGAACGTAGCCCACACTGGGTGAACCACGTAAATCTGTGTCTCTCTTGTATTGTGTATCTTCTGTGTTTTGTTTCCGCATTTGTTTTATTTTATTGCTCCACGGT
>ML782693.1:608319-619600 GCA_009831015.1 Picea engelmannii | reverse complement strand
AAATGAATGGAATGGAGAATTAAACTAAATCCCCCCTTTAAATATGCATGAGCCCCTTTTTATATTATATTATTATATAATATAATAATATAAAGGCTCATAATAATAATGCTAAAAAATAGTTGTTTTTTATGATATTAATAATTTTTATAATAATAATATTATATGATGGAAAAAATAATAATTATCATAATATGATACCAATAATATTATTATTACAACCTTATTATTTTTAATCATGATACCACTCTGTAGTGTACTCGACCTCCTCGGTACCTGCTGGGATGGCGAGGTACTGGGAAATTCCATGATTTCCCTCTGAATTCACCCAATAAACCCAAATCTAATACCAATATATGTTATTCCCTACCATACAATACAATTCTACATGCATAATGACATGCAGATTCATGAAAAACTCATACAAGCATAAGATATGCACATGCACAACTAGTCTTTCAACATACAACAATTAAACAATAACAATACACAAGATTAAAGAGCATAAAACACATATAACATAACACTTATCTTTTATGAAAGCACCAACTAGCGGCAGGCCTCCGACGTTCCTCCAAGCCATAGACCACATTGCTCAAATCTCTCAGTAGTGAGTCATCCCTGAGTTGGGGCTATTACTCCACCAAGGAAAAATCTTCTTAGCCAACTATGGTCCACAGTTAGTACCAACAGGGTTCAGTCCAAGGTACCAAACCTCAAAAACACTCCAAACTACAGTCTCTTATTCCCCATCATCTTGCACAACCCATGGTAGTGTGCCCCCTTCTCTGAACCATTGTCCCTCGGGCTGCATCACTACCCTTCCAGGTGTTGATCATAGGCCTATTTTGAGGAGAAACCTAGTTTTGGCGGGGACGTACCTAATTTTGGAAATGCCCAAGTGGCAGGAAAAGCAACACGTGCAAGGTAAAGCTGCATGAAAAGGAGGAAACCATGCAAGGCGCACATACATGCAAACCTAACCAGGCTAGGGTAAGGGTTTTGGTAAGCAAGTGTAACAACTATCAAGATGGTAATGTAGTACAAATAAATACCTAGGAGGTCTAGGTCGGGGTTTGAGTAGGTTGAGTTGGTTGTGAGCACATGTTAGAGAATTGTCACTGGAGAGTATTGTATGCATGACCTGATTTTGATAAGCTATTGATTCGTAGAGATGCAAGTAGGACGGATCTTGAGGGTTAAATCATAGGTTGGGGAGCCTGGTGTGATCTAGTCCACCTCATAAAAGATCTTGATCCAACTAAGAGAGGAATGTAATGCACACAACACCATCTTTTGCAGAACTATAATAAAAGAGCCTAAGCAGCCAAATATTTGTGGACGTAGCCCAAGAGGGGGTGAACCACGGTAGATCATGTGTTATGTGAAATTCTTATTGTTTATGTCTTTGTTGACAAAGGTTAAATATTAGATGAATGTCTTGATGAAGTAGTTAGATCTATTGATTTAAATGCATGAATAAAGAATGTCAAAGTATTTAATATGAATGGATGATATAGTAAATGAATGAATATCACAAAGTACAATCCCAGATCCCCACTCAATCCCATACTGCAAGCACTTGAGCATTGCAGCCACCCATAGAACTATCTTGGGTGAGACTGCACAGTGCATTTTGTGTCCTATGTTTCCTTCTGGTTTACCAAAAGGGCCGATAGTTTTAGAGGGATTTGTTGGAAACCATAGTAGATCTGAACCTAGGTCAGCCCAAGAGAAAGGTAGAAAGATCAAAGTAGATAGTAAGCCAACAAATGGTTTCATTGTCGGTTGGAACAATACGAGATTGTGTGAATTAGATCTGCTGAAGAATTGCTAAAACAATGTCAGATATGTTGAAGAATCGTTAAAACAATGTGAGATATATTGAGGAAGAGTAAAAAATAATGAAAGTATAGAAGGGAATGTTTAGTCCGTGGAAACCAACGAAGGAGGAGATATAAATATGGCTAAAAATAAAGGAACTTGAGTTTTCACAGCAAGATAACAGAAACCCTAAAATAACATTGCGCAAATATATGGACAATTACGTTTTTAGTGACCTACATGAGGTGTTTTTCTATGATTTCCCACATGTGTTGCAGGAGTGGATATTGAGGTTGAAAGACAACTATGAAACAAATCAAATTAGACAGCTAGAGTGGAATCTTGTGGAGATCGCGTAGTTACAACAAGTTGATAACAAATTCACGTGCGCATTAGATTTATGGCTAGATAGTATTGTTGCAGGCTTTATCATAGAATTTGCACTAGATACCTCGAATTCTTATAGTGCAATAGAGAAAGAGTTTCTAAGAGGACCACGAGGAAGGTATATTATATTGTTATATACTTCCATTAATATTTTTTTTTATAACAATGGGGTAATGACAATGGATTCAGACATATAAACTTCTATGTGTGAATGGGGGAAGGGGGGAAGCACTGAAAATATTTGGAGAAATGGATGAAGAGATGGATAAAGGAAATAAGGAGGAGGCCTTGGACCCAATCATGATGGAGGAAGATCAGATCAAGAACATCATGGCAACAACTGGAAAAACGTGCAGTGGAGTACCCTACCAATATAAGATGAATAATAAGAAGAGAGCCATCGCAGAGAGAGAGGGCTTGGCAAGTGATGAAGAAGAGGTAGAGGATATCTAGGTTGTGGAGGAGATTGAGGAAATCTTGCACGCAATGTATGAAAGGAAGATGAAAGGTCCAAGGGAAGGAATAGAAGGCATAACTCCTATCCATGTCAGTGTCAGCGTGGAACCCATAAACCCATGTGTGACTAATACACCAGAAAGAACACCATTGTTTAGATAATTGAATTTTAGTGGAAGAAAGACAACAGGAAGTGCACCCAACCAAGTTACATCGACTGGAGGATCCAGTTCAGGAAGTAGTAGTCAAGTATATACACCGCGCGGAGGTCATAGTTCATCACCATTCAAAATGGTAGGACATGATCCCACCATCAGGTTACCCCAATTCAAGGGAGAGGCATCAAAGGATACTGAAAAGAACTTGTTTATCTGTGAGAAGATTTGAGAAGCAAAGCAGATCACATATGAGGATACAAAACTTGCGCAATTATCTATCACTCTAAGAGACCGTGCACTAGACTGGTACACAAGCTTAGCTGTAAACAATCCACCAAGAACAACAAGGATGATTGTAGATGTCAAGAAGCTACAAATAAATGAATTTCAGAAGCCTAGTTCGTAAGATTAGTACATGAATGAGATGATTGAGATCAGGCAGAAACCAGGAGAGTTTATTTGGGAGATTGATCAGGGGTTCAAACAATTGAAGGGAAAATTGAAGTATGTCATGACGGATATGCAACATAGACATCTCTTTGTGAATTCAATGCTACCACACCTGAAATACCCTTTGAGGCAGCAAAAATTTCAAACGCAAGCAAAGGCTCTACATGTATCCCTACAACTCAAAGAGAACCAGTATCAGAAGACATATCCAACAATAGAGGAGATGAAGGAGGATCTGAAAAACCTCACATTTTAACTAAACCAGAATAGGAGAAAAGATAAAATAGAAGTTGTTTGGTGTACTACATGCAGGACAAAAGGACACCACAAGAACGAATGCCCAACGTTTGCGCAGTACACGGCAACAAGAGTGCCAAATCCCTTTCCAATAGGAGGACCTTGGTGTGATATTTTTAAAACACATGGGCATGATCCATATCATTGTCCAATGATGCAAAAGTACCAGACAATACCAAAGAATGCATACTGCACTTTTTACAAGTCAGTGGGGGACGATGATAAAGATTGTATAACAATGGATCTGATGAGGGAAAGAACCTCATATATGTATAGGGTGCAAGTAGAAATGATGACAAGGAAAGTTGCACCTTAGTTTAATCAGGTACCACAATAGTACAACACCGCACAGTCACAATATAACATTGTCTAGACACATTATAACCCTGCACACTATAATCGAATACCTTAGTACAATACATCGTGAGGAGATCAAGGTGGATACAAAGGAGGAGGATGAGGTAGAGGAGGATTTGGATGTGGAAGAGGTCCAGTAGTGTTTCATAACTGCCAACAACTAGGGCATTACGCAAGGGAATGTCCACTTCCACCTGTGACATGCATGTATTGTCGCGCAGCAGATCACGATATCAAAGATTGCACAACATTGTTGGGGAAGATACAAGAAAAGAGGAATCAAAATAATAAAAACATACAATGGATATTTGCAGAAGCTAGAGAGGATGGTCAGTGTTGATTTTTCAATAAGCTAGGCTAAAGCATGAAGTTCATTCCATTTTTATCATTTTACTTAAACCATAAACAATTTTTTGCAACAACCAAGATCACAAGAAGAAACACCATGCACAAGTACACAAGAAGTATCCCGGGAAACCCTTCTCAACAAGGGAAGAAAACCCAACCAATTATTTTTTATATTTTTCAAGAGAAAGACCTCCACCACCATCAAGAACTAGCACACAAAAGGGTGCTTCACAAACCCTAGAAGACTAGCGCCCAACAGAGGTGCACACTTTTCCCAAGAACAAGTGTTTGCTGAAATTTCCAAACTCACACTTGTGATATGCTTCCTCAATGGGGAATTTTACCTTTATTTATATTAGACTAAGCCTATCAACAGTAGTGTCTATCGGCACAACAAGGCCGACCTTAATAACTTATAATATAATTAATAATTATTATATTAATTATCTTTTACATTAATTTTTTTTACTTTATGGTGGGGCCAACCTGTACCCTTTACATCACAAATAGGGTTACAGGTAAGTCTAACTCTTGTACAACATAGAAAGGGATCTCATACACCCACTAGTACTCAGCCACTAGGGGCACATCCATCTATGCTCAACCACAAGGATTTCCACATATCTATCTCTCTGCATCTCACAGGAGAACCACGCTCACTAGTGCTCAGCCACTAGGATCACATTCACCAATGCTCAACCACAAGAACATCCAACTCAATAGATCTCTTTCTCATTGTGTTACACAGGAGAATCATCTGGAGTATCACATCATCTCAACTATCTGCACAGAGGAGGCCAATACATCGTTTCATCTCTATATCATAATGATACACCCAACTCATGGGCTTCCCCACATAGGGGCACAAAACATTCCATCTCTATCTCAGAGAGAAACCACACACCCAGCTCATGGGCTTCACCACCTCACACAAGGGCACAATGTTCCATCTTTGTCTTAGAGAGGAACCACACACCCATCTCATGGGCACACACAACTCATGGACTCTCTCTCAGGTCGACTCACTCAGTCTATGTCCTAGAGAATGTCTCACGTAGTTGTAATCATCAACACTCCCTCTCAGCTAGGGAGGAATTCTCCACCAAGCCAAGTCTCTCACAGAAGTACTCGAACTTCGTCTTGGCAAGTAGTTTGGTGAATATATCTGTGATCTACTCATGGGTAGGAAGGTATTTCACGTGTATTATCTTCCTCTGCACCATGTCTTTGATATAGTCATATTTTATCTCGATGTGTTTCGATCTATCATGAAATACATGGTTCTCAGAGAGCTTCACACAGCTATGGTTATCAAAATGAATAGTAATAGAATCCATCTCATGATCAAATTAATCAGTCAGAAGTTTGCGAAGCCACATTTCTTCGTGGACTACCACACTCAATGAAATTTACTCTTCCTCTACGGTACTCAATGCCACAGAGCACGTCCAACTTAGCAGATCTTCTTTCTCACTGCGTTACACAGAAGAATCATTTGGAGTATCACATCATCTCAACTCTTTTCTTAGAGGAGGCTAATACATCGCTTCATCTCTATCTCAGAACGATGCACCCAACTCATGGGATTTTTCACACGTTCACCTATGCTTAGCCACTGGCACGCCCAACTCAGTAGATCTTCTTTCTCACTTTGTTACATGGGAGAATCATCTGGAGTATCATCTCAACTCTCTGCACAAAGGAGACCAGCATAACTTTCTAGTTCTATCTCAGATACGAACCACATACCCATCTCATGGGCACACCCAACTCATGGGCTCTCTCTTAGGTCTGTGTCCTGGAGGATGTTTCACATAGCTATAATCATCAACACTCCCTCTCAGCTAGGGAGGCATTCTCCACCAGGCCAAGTCTCTCACGAAAGTACTCAAACTTCGTCTTGGCAAGCAGTTTGGTGAAGATATCTACGATCTACTCATTGGTAGGAAGGCACTGCACGTGTATTGTCTTCCTTTGCACCATGTCTCTGATATAGTTATATCTTATCTCGATGTATTTCAATCTATTATGAAACACAAGGTTCTCAGAGAGATTCACAGAAATTTGGTTATCACAATGAGTAGTAGTAGGATCCATCTCATGATCGAATAAATCAGTCAGAAGTTTGAAAATCCACATTGCTTCATGGACTGCCACACTCAATGCAATGTGCTTTGCCTCTGCGGTACTCAATTCCATAGAGATCTATTTCCTGTTGCACCAAGAAACCATGGCAGACCCTAAATTAAAGAAACAACCAGAGGTGTTCTTTTGGTCCACTGCGCTCCCTGCCCAACATGCATCGGCATATCCCTGTAGGTTCAAGTGTACACTTGAGGCATATCTTAGGCCATAACCAATTGTGCCTTGTAGGTATCTCACTACATGTTTTGTTGCTATCCAGTGAGTCTGTCTTGGATGGCTCATGAATTGGCTAAGCTCATTCACTGCATAGCATATATCCAGTCTGGTGTTAAACAGACATCAATTATACAATCAACTATCTGTACAAGTGTGGATCAATCTCTCCTGAATCATCATCACTCATCTTCTTCAAATCCATCACCATTGGTGTAGGCATGGATTTGCATTCTGTCATACCGAACTTTTTCAATATTTCCATAGTATATTTTCCTTGACTCAGGAAAATCTCACCTGTCCTCTGCCATGCTTCTATTCCCAAGAAGTAATGCATCAAACCTAAATCCTTCAACTCAAATTTAGCATTCAATGCTTGTTTGCATTCAACAATGAGTCTCTCTAAACCAGTGAGGAAAATTTCATCCACATATAAGACCAAGATCAAGTATTCATTGCCATCAATGTGATAGTATAGGTTTGGATCAACAACACTCTTGCTAAAGCCCAAACTCATCAGGAATCCATCCATTTTCTCGTACAAAGCATGTGGTGCTTTCTTTAGTCCATATAGGGTTTTTTTCAACCTGCACACATGAGATTTTTCGTTGTGTATAATGAATCCTTTTGGTTGCTTGATATAAAATTATTCCTCAATTTAACCATTGAGAAAGGTTGTCTTTACATCCATCTGATAAGGCTTCCAACCCATGGAAGCAGCTAGTGCAATGATAGAACGGATGGAAGTGTATTGGGCTACTAGAGAAAAAGTATCATCATAGTTAACTCCCTCTACTTGCAAGAAAGCTCTGGATACAAATCTTGCTTTGTATTTATCAATGCTTCCATCAACTGCATGCTTGATTTTATAAATCCATTTGGAAGTCACTACATACTTTCCCTCTGGTCTTGGAACAATATCCCATACATCATTTTTCAATATAGACTGATATTCTTCTGTCATGGCATCTTTCCACACTTGTTCACCTGAAGCTTCTCCATGACAAAAAGGCTCGGAGTCAATGATGTGACTCATGGATGAAAGGTATCTTGAGAATATATTTGGTCTCTTGCTCTCTTTGGTTGTCACTTGAGGGGATTTATTTCCCTCTGCTTCATGTAGAGTTTGTCGAGCCCAAGCATGCATTTTATGTCCAACTGTAATATCTCTGGGCATGTCAATTGGAGCAACTGGATCGGCTAGAAAAACTGGAACAACTGGAGAAATTGGAATAATGTATGTCTCCCTCTAAACTTTTGAAGGGGGAGAAGGCATTGTCTCACTATCAATTTCCATCTGATATTCTCTGGATCTTTGGAAGGCTATATCTTCATCAAAAGGACCATCTCTGCTTATTTCAATCTGTCTTTGAATAGGAATGTAGATCTGATATGCCTTTGAGGATTCATTGTATCCTACAAATGTGCCCTTTCTCCCTGAAGGGTCTAGCTTGGATCTCTTCTCTTTGAGTACATGAAAATATACTGGACACCCAAATATTCTGAAGTGTCCAATCTCAATCTTCACTCCAGTGAAGGCTTCTTCTAGAGTAATGTTCTTCAAGATCTGATGAGGACTCTTGTTCTGAACATACACTATTGTCATACATGCTTCTGCTTATAGAGTCATAGGTAGAATCTGATCATGTATCATTGCTTTGGTTGCCTCGATGATAGTTCTGTTTTTCCTCTCTGTAACCCCATTTTGTTGAGGGTTGTAAGGAACTGTGAACTCCCTCTTGATCCTTGCTTCAATACAAAAATTGTTGAAATATTTGGAGGTGTATTCTCCTCCATTATCTGATCTTAGTACCTTGATATTTCTTCTGGTCAGATTCTCAACCTGAACTTTGAATTCTTGAAATTTTGCAAGGACTCCATCCTTGTTCTTCAGGAAGTAAATCCAATTTTTTTCGAGAGTGATCATATGTGAAGAGTACATAGTACAAGTACCCATTCAGAGATGCAACAACCATTGGCCCACACACATCTGAATGTATCAAGTCCAAGATTTCCTTGGATCTATTGTCACTGCTCAAGAAGGATCCTTTAACATTCTTTCCAAGAGCACAACCTTTGCAAAAATGTGTATGTTGAATGTGTATCTCTAGAATACCTGTTACGATTTTCCCTAGAGCTTGGAGAGCTCTATAATGAATGTGAGCAAGTCTTCTATGCCATAGCTCACTCAAGATGATAGTGTCATGTAACAGGGCCTGGACTGGTCTGATGGTTAATCTGTACAAGTTGTTTTCTCAGACACCAATTTCCTTGGCAGAATTTATACGTGAGTCTTTGTGCCATGCAGGAACTCTTCCTTTTGAGAAGGTAACCTTGTAGCCTTTGTCTTCCAAGGCAGAAATGGAGACAATGTTCCTCTTCATTCGAGGTACATATAGTACTTCTCTTAGTTGAAGCTGCATATCTGAATCTAGTTGGAAGGTAGAAGTTCCAACTCCTTTCACATTATATTTGGCATCATCTCCAAGGAAAACATGTAGATGTGTCTCTTTCTCAACAAAATTTGTTAGGTGATCTCTAAAAACGGTCATGTGCCTGGCGACACCACTATCAATTAGCCAAGTATTGTCATTGGTAGGGACCATACCTGAGAGTGCTGAGAATATGATTTATTCATCTCCTTGAAGTCTTGGCTTCCAGGAACTGAGTTTGCTTGATCCATCAAGCTTGTCTTTCATCATGATTATGTTCATCATAATTTTAGATTCTTCACAAACGCTTGTCAACTGGGCTAGAAAACCTAACGGCTAGGCTAGGCCAACACTTTTAGGTTTTGTTGGACTTATGACTACCAACAATAAGCCTTTGAAAGATAGGACAACATTGGTGAGCTGAAGAGCTCCTTCAAAGAGTTGTAGAAACCCTAATTCTGAATTTTCTGCAGAAATTAGCGAAACCCTAGAAAACCTAGAGACAAAAAGTCAAAATGCTCGGAAATGAAATCTAAAGCTTGTTGGAGGTGCGGTAAAGGAGGTCATACACTCCTATTCTCTTTTTAGCCCCAAATTCCAAGTTCCAAGTGCTAAAACTCCTCAAAAAGGTAGGTCATACAAAATTTCTGGAAACCCTAGGAGGGTCGTAGGGTTTTGCAGGAGACAGAAGATGGCTGAAAATTGCTTGTGCAATTGGTTCTTCAAGACCTAAGCTCTAATACCATGTTGATTTTTCAATAAGCTAGGATTAAGCATGAATTTCATTCCATTTTTAGCATTTTACTTAAACCATAGACAATTTGTTGTAGCAACCAAGATCACAAGAAGAAACACCATGCACAAGTACACAAGAAGTATCCTAGGAAACCCTTCTCAACAAGGGAAGAAAACCCAACCAATCCTTTGATATATTATTCAAGAGAAAGACTTCCACCACCATAATAGACTAGCACACAAACCCTAGAAGACTAGCGCCAAGAGAGGTGCGCACTTTTCCCAAGAAGTAGTGTTTTTTGAAATTTCCAAACTCACACTTGTGATATGATTCCTCAATGGGGAATTTACCTTTACTTATATTAGCCTGAACCTATCAACAATGTTGTCTATTGGCACAACAGGGCCAACCTCAATAAATCACAATATAATTAATAATTACCATATTAATTATCTTTTACATTAATTATCTTTCACTTTATGGTGGGGCGGTCTTGTACCCTTTACATCGCAAATAGGGTTACAAGTAAGTCTGACTCTTGAATAATATAGCAAGGGATATCATACACCCACTAGTTCTCAGGCACTAGGGGCACATCCATCTGTGCTCAGCCACAGGGATGTCCACATCTCTATATCATTGTGTCTCACAGGAGAACCACACTCACTAGTGCTTAACCACTAGGATTATGTTCACTTGTGCTTAGCCACGGGCACGTCTAACTCAACATATCTTCTTTCTCACTGCGTTATACAGAATAATTATCTGGAGTATCACATCATCTCAACTCTCTTCTCAGTGGAGGATAATACATCGCTTCATCTCTGTCTCAGAATGATGCACCCAACTCATGGGCTTTTCCACACGTTCACCTATGCTCAGCCACAGGCATGTCCAACTCAGCAGATCTTCTTTCTCACTGCGTTACACAGGAGAATCATCTGGAGTATCATCTCAACTCTTTGCACAGAGGAGGCCAGCAGAACGTTCCAGTTCTGTCTCAAATAGGAACGACATACCCATCTCATGGGCACGCCCAACTCATGGACCCTCTCTCAGGTCTGTGTCCTGGAGGATGTCTCATGCAACTGTAATCATCAACATTGTTATCCCCATTTTATGGATAACTAAGGAGATTATGTCTCGAGGCCCTTAGGTCACAGATATGGAGTGCAGAGAGACTACATGACTAGCAATAACCTTTTGCACAGATGGAAAACCCACTGACCACCACAAATGGTCACAGATTTTTAGATGGCATCCACCACATCAATTGGCTTCTAGAAGATAGTGGGACTTGTTCCATGAGGTACAAGTCAGTATTATGGTGAGAATCATTTCAATATTTAAGCCAATTGAGTATGTTGTATCTTAGATTGCTCTAGATTTCATGATATATGCTTGGACATTATTCCTTTTGCCCTGCTTCACCTTGGTGGTTGACATTGTGCCCTAGTAATTGGGCTTTCTTTGGAATG